>WOVY01008351.1:0-53099 GCA_013436015.1 Rhipicephalus annulatus
ACGACCGCTTGTTCTTTCGTTGTTTTAAAACGCTTCAAAAGTCGTATTAACGCGATTGCTTTCCCAACATCAAGCCTGCCTAAAGCAAGTTTGCCAACAAGTCCCAAGCACCAGCGTGGCTCAGTGGTACAATACTGGGCTGGCACTAAGCGGACCCGCGTTGCAGCCCCACTGTGTCAGTAATACTAGGTTTTTTTAAATGCGAAGCATTTCTTAGCGAACATCGGCGACTTTGAGCGTATCCGTCTATCTATCTATCTAGCCACCTACGACTTTTAGCTCTCCTGGCCGTTCGGATAATGGTATCGATACTAAACTTGGCATTGCACAACATGACTATATGACGTGCATATCTGACTAGTCATAACATGAAAATCATGGTATGTATGTCATGGAATGTCATAATTTACATTTCATGTTTCTGCTGCTCTTGCGGTGGTTTCGTTTACATGACATGTTGCAAAACTTGTATGGAATGACATGATTGCATGGTGAACACAAGTGACACATCCTAACGTGAAAATCATGACATGCGTGTCATGTGACAACATGACTACATGCCTCGCTCATGATGCGCTCGCGGCCGTTTCGCTAGCATCAAATGCACCAAATTTGGTATTAGAGTACGTGAAGGGATGACGAAGGTACGCGACCGGTGCAAACAAGATAATCATGAGATGCGTGTCATCTAAGAACATGACTACATGCCACGCTTGTGATGCGCTGGCGGCCATTTCGCTAACGTCACATATAACAAATTTGGTGTTACGGTGCCTGAATCATTGACGAAGGCATGCGAATTGTCAAAAAATGATAATCACGACATGCGTGTCATTTAACCACATGCCTACATGCCACAGTCATGATGCGCTCGCGGCCGTCTCGCTAGTTTTACATATGCCAATTTTATTATTACGTGTCGTCAATGGATGACGAGGGAATGTGACTGGTGAAAACATGATGATCATGAGGTGCGCGTCATGCCAAAGTCAAGGCGCCAATACATTTCGGCATTCGTTTTGTCACGTCACGCCGGCGGTGCCATGCCAGGCGCAGGTCCTGCCATATACTTGCAGGCACGCGCCACGTTGCGTTCGTTTGGGACATGTGCGTTTCAACGCGTCCGGCGTCCCTCCGTCACGAAAACAGGCATCGAAGCGAAATGGAGCATGTCGCATTTCACGCCGGGTTGCCATCGGGCCGCGCAAACGGACGATGGTCACGCCTGTCACGCCTGCAGTCAGACTACAAAGTGCTCGTGTTTCGCTAACGCAGCATCGCTGTGTCCAGCGTTCGCGCACGTTTACGTTGTAGTATGTTGGGGCCCTTTATAATGCGCTCGTGGCCATTTCGCTAGGTCCACATATACCAAATTTAGTGTTACGTGACGTCAATGGATGACGAAGTAGCTTCACGTATACTAAATTCGGTATCACGTGACGTGAATAAATGACGAATGTAAACGACGACACATCCAAACATAATAATCATGACACGGAAGTCTTGTGTGGCATGATTTACCTCCACCTCGTAACGTTGTGCCGATTTTAAAGTGACATATCAGCCTTCCTAATTCGTGCTTCGCATATCATCGATTCCCACCGTACTTGGGATCTGCAATTTTTTTTTAGATGCGGAGCATCTAATACTCGAGGCTTGTAGTGCGGCGCCGTACGCAAGCTTCCTCCTCCTTCTTCCACCATCTGTGCATCCCTTCCTCCTCTACACACCGCGCGCGCTTCACTCCTCCACCATCTGTGCACCCTTCCTCCTCTACACACCGCGTGCGCTTCTCCTCTTCACGAACATTCGCTAGCTGTATAATGTAGCGCGCATGCGTCGTCGCGCTTCTCCCCCTTCTCGAACATTCGACAGCTGACAGTGCATGCGCCGTCGCGCTGTATATATACTCAAGGTCGGCGCTCGCTCGCTCAGTTGCCGCTCGTCGGTTGGTTTGTACGGCGCGTCGACGTCCAAGGTCGCGGTGAAATGAATTCCAACGAATCCACAAACACAATGATCGACATCCCTTCGACCAGCGCCGCCCTTTCGCATACGTGTGTACGTGTTCACTCATTTAACACCCCCTCCTACAACCACGTTAACCAATTTAGCCATCGACCCAAGTAAGTCTCAATTTAACACCCCATTTCACAACCACGTTAACCAATTTAGCCATCGACCCAAGTAAGTCGCACTTTAACACCCCGTTAACCAATTATATGCTCCGCATCCTCCTCAGTGTTCCCCCGAGGGAAGCTGCGGGCAATTTTTTCTAATTTCATGCGATGTGGTTACGGACACCGGCGTCGGTGGCGGCAGCGACGGCGGCGGCGGACAACTATGGCAGCGCGGGACCCGAGTTTTGATCTCATAACAGCTATCGCTGTAATAATTCAGTTTTTTCTACAGCGAAAACTATTACGAGATCTGAACACGGGTCTCGAGTGGCGTCATAGTTATCCGGCACCGCTGCCAGTGTCTGTAACCAGTTTCGCAAGAAATCAGAAAAAAACTCAGTAAATGAGAATTGAGACAATTACTGCCTCTGTATGAATCAAACTGAGTCAGATTCATTAAAAATTGCAGATTATCCACGGAGTAAATGATGATGAGTGGGGCGAAGCTTCGAAGGTTTCTATCGGCAGACCGTGAATCATCCGCCGGCCGCGTCTGTCGGTCTGTCGGTCTGTCTGTCTGTCTGTCTGTCTGTCTGTCTGTCTGTCTGTCTGTCTGTCTGTCTGTCTGTCTGTCTGTCTGTCTGTCTGTCTGTCTGTCTGTCTGTCTGTCTGTCTGTCTGTCTGTCTGTCTGTCTGTCTGTCTGTCTGTCTGTCTGTCTGTCTGTGTGGACGTCTGTCCATTTCTCTGTATGTATGTCCATCCGTCCGTTCATCTAGTAAACACTCCAAGTACCACCACCTCGCGTTTTTTCATCATATTGTAGCGATGTTGAAAGAGACAGGGGTATTCATCTTCTGCCTCTTTCTTCCTTTCCAAGAGAAGTCCCCAGCTCGTGGCGCACATCAGCCGGGTCCAGCTGGGTACTCGTGCCATCATTGTCTCTGCGTAACACAAGACGATGCGCATGTGTGTCCCTGTGCGCGCGGTGATGGGCGCGTTGTTTGAATGCAGGCAAGATGTCGTGGCAATATATTCATAATTTAAAAGTACCGCCATCCAGCAGACATTCCAAGCACTAAAACAAGAGATATGGCTACTACATACAGGAGCCGCACGACCCACGCCTTACGGAGCTGCGCCCTTGAAACACCAAGGACTCAATGGGATTCCAACCCGGGTCGGCTGCGTGCCAGCCCAGCACACTATCCCTGAGCCACCCCGTTGCTTAGAATTCGTTTCTAAACTGGCCTTAGGCAGGCTTGATGTCAGGAAAGGAATCACGTTTATAGGAGTACTAAAGCATTTTAACACCAAAGGAAAAACCAGGCATCACACAATGCGGATTGAGAAACGACTGGGTGCTCCAATGCTCCAACCCTCTACAAAGCTTGTTCTTGATCCGTGTTAACTGTGGTGTATACCCACTTCAGGCATAATTCCTCATCGTCGCACGAACAATTGGCCCGAAATTCTTTGCAAGTGTTTAGTGGATACCATGGTTCTCCGAAGAATGACAAGGGATAGCATAGTGAATGCTACCCCACTACACAAAAACTATGATTATTTATGGCATAGTGGGTACCCAATAATTATGCTTGTAGCAGTTACCCAAAGAGTGTTTAGAAAAAGCTCTGAAAGGTCACTTTTCCAGTTTTCGCTGTGACTGTGCTGCGCGTCGAGCGTAGGCCTGGCATTTCTATTCAGAAGCCCATTGTACTGAAATGCAAAGCACTACAATTAACGTCAAAAGCACTTCTCCGCAATGTATGTGCTTATGCGGCGGTGCACGCTTTACAAACTTGTAACTTCATTTATGGTTTGAGCTGTGCACCGCCGTGCCGCACCGCCGCCTGTTTTCACTCACGCCGTTCGCGCCCCCGCTGAAGTTCCGAGAGAGACCATGCCACCACCGCCGCCACGCAGTAATTACGGCGCGCCGCCCTTCGTCATATTTTTCCCCAGCGGGGAATCTGGACAAAAAATACACCACTTTATCTTCTTTTCTGCAGCTTCAAGGTTTGTCAGAGTGGCGTTTGCTGTGTCTAGACTGCTCTCGTTTTCCGTTTTATTGCGATATCAATTAATTGGACACTCTCGGCCGGATTTCGTTGCCGACATCGGCGTCGATGTCATGCATCGTATATGTATACGTATCTATATATATGAAAACGCAAGCAAGAAAATATTCAGAAGAGAGACTCCGGCGCGCAGAATCGAACGTGGCACTTCACCATCGTGAATGCGAGACGTTTACCGCTGAGCCACCGAAGGGTACCTCCTTGAATGCTCAAACGGCAAGCTATTGGCGGGCATCTCGGAGAGGGCGGGAGAGGAACTATCGTGTTTTCCGCATTATCAGCAAGATGGCGCAATGAGCGCGCGGCGGCTCTCATTTCTCATGCGTAATTTGGCCTGTGTAGAGAATAATGGTGTGTATGCTCGATCGCGCGCCCTGATCTTGCATCGGGAAGGATCGTAGGTCTTGGCTAGCCTTTGTGTTTCGCCGGAACGATTCTGTTGTAGTTACCGGGCGCACAAAGGTCACTGCAGTCGTTGCAGAGCCTCCGTTTGCTAAAAGGGCGTGCTTTTCAGACACAGAGAAGCAACTGAGACGCTTATTCGCGTTCATCTGTACTTGTGACTACGTTTCGTGCGTCATTTGTGCGTGAGAAACGCGGGGCATGTTTAGATCTGCTTGCCATTCTGCGCGTGACCTTCCGATTTGTTGATATCGCGTTCATTGCTTCGCCTTTGCGGCAAAGCTGTGACTTTTTTGCAAGTCTTGTTTATATAACGGCCCTAAAACAGCTTCTGAAGATACAAAATTGAGCGTGTTATTTTTTCTTGGTGTTTCTCGTTCTTTTGGTGCTCATCGTGACGGCAGAACGGTGATTGACATGAAATATTAGGGCTAATATTATTGAATGATTCATGTACGAGAAATATCAGTTGTAAATTATTTTCTACCCTGCATTAGCATGCACCCCCCCCCTTCCGTTCTTCTTCGCGTGAGATGAACTCGCTGCATTTTGTGAGCTTCCGATTGAGCAAATAGAAATAAAATAGTGTGACCAACTAGCACGAAATTCTGATACGCTCCACGCTTAGCGCTTACATATTGTACAGGGGTTTCGTGCATGAAGACATCAAAGTTTGCGAGATATCAGCGGTAAGAATGGTAAAGAAGGAAGTGTAGAGGAGTGTATAGGAGAATAGGACCAAAGGAAAAGGCTTCGGAATATTTAATTCTCCCAACAGACAAATTATTTACAGCGAAGGTGACGCAGCTGTCGATTAAAAAGTTCAGCCTGCTTCGACGGCTTTTGCGTATTTTTTTATTGTGAGAAGAATTCTATGGACACTCTCTACAGGCTTCTATCCTTGTTGTCATGTTCCATGAAAAGTCCAAATCAATACCTTTTGTACGCCCACTTTTTGCTATACCTGCAGATAAAATTTCCCCGGGGCTATTGACGAACACTGCTGAAGCTTATATGAAACAAGCTGCACATCTTCATTGCACGGAGGGCGCATAGGATAACATCACGCGGCACGCGATGCCTGCCATCGATTGTTTTTCAACCACAAAGAAAGCCCTGCCTGTCATTTTTTGACGCTGAAGAGATTCTCAGATAGTAGGTTGCATGGCTCGATCCGCAAATGTGAACACTGTAAGGGCACCAGTGGTAGCGCACGCGATAACGCGTTTCATTTTAGCAGGCATCGGGGAACGCCTCGGGTTCTCGCTTTGATATCACTACACAGACACTCTCGAAAGCGACCATACTCCTTCACACCAGCGTTTTGCAGTTTCACAAGATCAAATAAAAAAAAAAGAATTAGCTGCAGCCTAACTCCAATATGTGGCTGCGTGCTCCTATCGCATGGTGTAAAGTGTGAATTCGTCGAAAGGTTTTCTGAACATAAAGCTGTGAAAGTCGCCTCAAGCTTAGTGAGTTTTCCTCAAGTACCTGTGATCTCAACTGTTCTGATCTTGCTTAAAGTTGTTGACACTTCTGTACTGGACACTTTGGGCCAATCTTTTGAGAAAGTTGAAGCTTGTAGTGAATTTCGCAATACAAATGAGCTCTTTCTCAAGTTTTCTGACTTTGTGCGTGAATGTCTATTAAAGTATTCGTCAATTATATTTAAGGAAACTCAAAACACCCCTGGTGCCACAAAGATACAGTTCATCTATCTCACTTGTCGCATAAAGCACTTACGTAAGTATCATCAATTCAACTGTAACAATAATGCTTCTTCTCTTAATGAAATGAAAGTTAAAATACGAGCTAAATGAAAGAGGCTAAGAACCACTACTGCAGAAGTGCCTTCACTACATTCAGGAAAAAAATCATCCAGGTTATAGAGGTCGATTCGTTCTGCATCGTCAATGTCCTCATTTTTTATTCTTGATGCTCAATCGTCCTCAAATGCTGGAGCTATAGCAGATGTCTTTAATAATAATTTCAAATCTTTTTTTTTACTAATAACGGCATTACTCCTTCATTTTCCGCCTGCAGCAAACTACCGGCACTTTGTAATATTGAAATAAACTCCCCTGGAATGAATACGGTTATACTAAATCTTGGGGTTTCAAAACTATCTGGTACAGACAGTATTCCGTTTATGTTTCTAAAGTGAAATTAAGAATGGAGTGCTCACTGTCTTACTGTATATAATTTTTTTAATCAATCTCTGCCGCTGTTCTCCAGCTCTGAAACCAATAGTTACTAGAATTTTCTAGTAATGTTTCTGGAAACTAGCAAACGTCGTACCATCATTAAACTCCAGAAACAAGAAAACAATAAAAAATAAATAGTTAATATATTGCTTTCTAATAGCTGTATACTTTTGGAGCATATCAATAACAAATGCATTGTAGAATACCTTAATACACGCAGTGTACTGTCACGACTACAGCGCGGGTTTAGTGTTGGCTGTTTTACTGCTACAAAGTTGCTTCAATTTACGCATGACATTATTTCTTTCCTTAACGACCGAGAAAAAGCTGATGTAATATTTAATGACTATTAAAAAGTCTTTCAGTGTGTTTGCCATGCTAAACTTCTATTTTTTTTTTTTCACATTTTCTTTTCTGACAACAAGCTGGTTGATTGGATTGCAGATTACCCGCTGTCACGCTCAAAAATTTGTACGTTTAACCACGCGAAGTCATCTGACGTACCTTTCACACCAGGAAGAGGCCCCGGTGCTCGGTCTTCTTTTATTTATTATTTATATAAGTAATGGAGGAAAAACTATCGGTGATACTCAAATCAAACGTATAATGTATGCAGACGACTGTATATCTGTAAAACCATCTCTAATACTGTTGATTAGGAGGCAGTGAATAGCATTTTTTTTGTCGTTTTATACTACGGGAGTGAAACATGGCAAACTTCAAAAAGCCTGTTGTCAAGACCTTTTCAAATAAAAAACAACCTCTTCATATTACATACACTAATGATGGCCATCCTCCTGCCTAAATAATAGAGTTCACAGTTGTTCGAGTGTTGTAGTACCCGTTCCATCGTTACATCTTCCGCACACCGTACCAGGCGATTTCATCCTGTAAATATTGTTACCGTTAGATCAACTAGAATTGTTTTCGTTTTCTTGTTTGTTTTCATTTTATTTTATGCAGAGTGTGCATTCTTGAAAGTCTAGTATAGGTGCTTAAATGCGTTGGTGTAACTCTCACATAAAATTTAAAACACGCACGTCGAAGCAATCTGCAGCAAACTCTTCAAAAACTTTGGTATCTCCGACGCACGTTAAGCAACTCGACAAGAGAATGCTGACTATCAGTGCGTAACATTTTGGTCAGACTGGAATATTCGTTGGTTGTTTGGTCATCTCATCACAAACATGGTATAAGTACGTTAAAATCTGTATTTAAAAAAGCAATACTGCCTATGTTTCGTCACTATGACCAGCGTTTCTTGCCTACTTCGCTGCACCACTTCTCGAACATCGGTGCACTTGCAATCATGTCACCCTCCTGCATAAATAAGATAGTTAACCCAGCGGTTCGAGTGTTCAAGCGTCCTTCGTTGCACCTTTTCCATGCCACACTTGGTGATTTGGTCATATAAATATTGTCCTCGTTATATCGATTCGGAACCGTGTTGGTTTTTTTTTTATAGTACGTGTCTCTTTTTAATGAGCTTGATGGGTATCTGCGCAGACTACGTGCTGAGCAATTATCTAAAACACATTGAGTGAACGTGCATTTTCTTAAATTGTATTGTTTTCAAGTTGCTGCGCATTTTTATTCGAACCTGCTATGCCTGCCCCGAAAACTGCAACAGCAGTATTTGTAAACAAATACTAACACATATTTGCTAGTTTTTTCAGCACGTGAACGTAGAAAAAAGGACAGAGTAGACAGAAGGAGCACTGACTTCCAACTAAAAAACTTGCAAATATAACTGCACGCCAACTAGCCCAAGCTCTTGCAGAAAAACGTTACAACACACTGCTGTCCCTCTAACTGTTTCGCCCTTTCGGGGAGATAGATTTCTTTTTTTTTCAAATATTTAAGAGGCAAGTTTCTATCACTACGATCTCTTGCATTTTGATCGCACTTGTCCTCCCGTACCCCGCGTCGCACTACCGCCGAACCAATGGGCCCCGCGCCGTTGACGCGCCGCCAGCGAAGGTGGAAACACCGGCGCACCGCCGCCTGCAATTTTGGTACCGGCTCACAGGTTTATTCAAGACTGCACGAAAAAACACGGACAACATATGAGACGCTCACACACGTTTAGCGCAGCCATTATTCAAGTAACAAGTTTGCACCAATTGGCTCAAGTGAAAACGTTACTTCACTGTTTACAGACAAACATGACCGAGGGGAGCGAGCACACGGGGTCTTGCGAAACGCAACGAAAGCAACGATCAGTTGGGCCACTTAGTGTATATTCGTGTTTTGTTTTCTTGCCCTGTGTAATTAAAAAACCACGCAAAGAAACTGAGGCGTGTAAGTAAGAATTTATGAGTTTGCACACCTTTTGTTGTTGTTTTTCATTCCCCGAGCATAAATAAAAGTACAAACTGTGGCGTATAGGATGTAAAGAGAAAAATAGAAATAATAAGGTTGCTTTTTCTTTGATCGAAGTCAACAATAACACGATGGGGAAGCGTGTTCTTATAGTCTTTGTGAATCTGATAAAAGTTCAGAGACAAAAGCACGAAAAATGGCGACATTCGTAGCAAAAAGATGTGTTATGTACAAGACAATTTTGAAATCTACGACAAGTGTAGCGGCTCCGCCTTTCTTTTTTACTTATAAGCTTGAATGCACACTACATAATACGTTTGCCTGGTCGACATTTTTGATTGAACATGGTGTCTGCAACGTCAAGGGTAATTTCGAACTGAACTTTCTTACAAGCGTTCTTTAGCTGTGCAATAATTTGAAGTAAGGAGGAAAACATGAGTGATTCAAGACACCGGAAGGCAAACCCGGAAGTTAATAACAACGATGCGGCGCGTATTCGATAGAACTGGTACGTTGCGCTACTGTCACTTGAAATACGAGCGCATAACAGAGGGACCTTGAAAGACAGGGACAAGCACGTACTAACAACTAAAATATTCGTTGAAAAGCAAATAAACACACAAAAACGTGTCTCTGTGTGTATATATTGTGGATAATAATGGTTGTTCTGGCTTAAATTTAAATAAAAGTATAAAAATTTGGTGTTTTTGATATAGTCATTCGTCCAGGGATAATCAGCTGTATTACTTACTATTTTTGTATCACACGCAACATATTGATTACGAGTCAGAAAAAATGTTAGTCTTACCATAGTCGCCTGCAAGCGTGACCATCACGAAAAAAAAAAGAAGAAGAACGTATTAAAATGGCTGAAAACATTTTCCGCTTCCAATGAAAAATGAATGTACAAGCCCTATTTATGTGCGTGAATTAACTCACCTAAATTCATTCAGCTCCATAAGTTTCTCTCTTAAAGACAAGCGAAACACAATAGAAATGTACAGTACTATCCACTGTTAAAGGGAACACAACACTGAGCCTAGCTCAAATTGCAGGACCTCTAGTAGCAAGTGGATAAGGAAACAATGCTTATTCCGAGCACTAGCCTGTCAAAAGGAGCCAGAACAACCAGTCAGCGCAAGTTTCCTGTAAATCTAAGCCACTGTGCTTTTGCAAGAGAGTGAAATACAGATGTGCCACCTACGCAAGTGTTCTTTTAAAGAGTGGACCCGACTGTACATGACTTATGCGTCTTAAGCCCCATTTTACTCCTATTTTTTTCCAACACAGAAACGATTTATTCACCCTGTTATGTTCCGACTGGTTCACTGTGGATATTTTATTCGGTCTTTCCCAGGTTGCTGCCAACTACATCTTCGTCGCAGAACAAGTGCGCCATTTGATTGACGTCAATTTATTCCTGTCATGGAAATGACGTAAGTAGATCTTGTAAGGAGGCTGATTTGGTGAGTTATGAATGCATGATTTTTGAGATACGAACGCCTAACAACAGAGGGACTTAGAAACACATGAACAAGCGCATACTACCAACTAAAAGCTTCACTGAAAAGCAATTACACACAAAGACGTGTTTGCGTGTGTAATTTATTTTCAAAGAAGATTTTAAAGCAGACGAACGGACGGACGGACGGACGGACGAACAGACAGACAGACAGACAGACAGACAGACAGACAGACAGACAGACAGACAGACAGACAGACAGACAGACAGACAGACAGACAGACAGACAGACAGGCAGGCAGGCAGGCAGGCAGGCAGGCAGGCAGGCAGGCAGGCAGGCAGGCAGGCGGGTGGGCTAGAGGGCGGGCGGGCAAGCGGGCGGGCGGGCAGGCAGGCAGGCAGGCAGGCAGACGGATGGACGGACGGACTGATAGACGCGGCCAGCGGATGAACAGACGAACAGACGGACGGACGCACGAATGGGCGCTCAGATGCTTCGCCCCACTCATCTTCATTCACTCCGTGGATATGCTGTGATTTTTTTTTATATACAGAAGAACGCTGATACTTGTAACAGTTCACCATTCGTATCTCTTTTAGATTGCGAGTTTCCGAACAACACATGATCTAGGTTGACCCTTCTCCTCGCTACCCTCTTGTGCTTTCATTCATATATTCCTTATTTCTTTTACGATTAAACCTAAGTTTCAGTCTGCACTTGTTTGTGACACTTCTTACTTTGTTCCGCTTGTTTGCGCTGCCAAATTGTCAAAACGAGTTTCCGAACTCTTCGAACGCTGAACACCAGTGTGCGTTCGAGTAGTTTGCAATAAATGCGCATGTATGGGCCCAATTATAAAATTTGCCGATGACTAGTCAGGGTCAGCCATTTTTCGCGTAATCAGCTTCAGACTTTCACTGAAACATTACGTCGCGTCCGGTTTTTTATACTGGCAAATGAAAAACAAATGTGCATAATAATCGCTTTACAAATTGTGTTATACAGTTATTCTCTGTTCGTTTTCCCAAGCGCGCAGGCAGGAACGAGCCGCTGGCGAAAAAGCTGCAACTCGAGGTGAAAGCAAAACTGCCCAACCAAGCGCTGTAGTTATTATAATCGTAGCAATGCTTAACCTCGTAGTGGAATACTTGAACGGGAGCCAATGCGACCTTCGTCCATTTTTCTTCGTTTTTTTTCTGTTCCTATTTCGGGGAGAAAGTGTTCATTCCGTACCGTTCTAGCCGATTTGTGGAGCGAAACACATTAAGGAAGTTTAATGCCCCGCGTAATTGTTCGCCTTCCGGCCAACGCTTCTTGGGCCTTCAACCGTCGCGCGGGGCTCGCGGCGATACCTCGTGGGCAATTTGTTTCCAAGCGTTGGGCTTATCTCTGCGAAGAATACGCCCCCGCCTAGAGAGCTGCTACATCTCACTTAAGCTCTCGAAGTAGCCGTAAACACAGGAAGCGGCGCAGTTTCGAGTAATCCATTTTTAGACGTGCTATGGCTGGGGATTTTTGCATCTATACGAGTTTATACCTTCTTTTCAAGTTCTGCATCAGTTATTTTTAAATGCAAAGCATTTCCTATTGGACTGCAGGCCCTTTGAGCGTTTTCATTTCTTTACGTGCTGCAAACACTTTGGGCTTCTGTCTGCATATTTATCTATCTTGTCGCCTGCGTCTGGGTGCTCTCGTGATCGCCTCTTCAACAAGAACTATACAAAAATTCTAGTGAGGTATATCGAAACTGGTACGGAAGGGTAAGACGGCTTGCCGATTATGACTCTGTGGTCATGGCACAAATAATGTGAAAATCCCGCCACATATGGCCTCAAAACGTTTGCTCCAGACCAGTGTAGCTCATACCCGTATACCACGAGGATATGCGCCATGTGTTTTTGACAGCTCATATCTATCGACTTTCGGCGAGAACAGGCAATGGTAGTTTAAATGTGAGAGCGTTGACAAAAACCAACATCTTCAGCGTTGACTCGACAAATGCAAAGAACATATGTGGTGGTCCCAGCAGAAACCGAACCCAAGCATTCTTTGTGTCAATCAAGTATTCTAGCACAGAGATACGCCACTTCACGGAACTGCTTTAGAAAAAGACCCTATGCAGTCCCAGTTTTGGTGAAATGTCAGTTATGGTTGCAGCTCTGCTGATCTAGTTTTATAAACATTACAGATGTACTCCGATGACACAGGCGTAGCGTAGAGTTAGTGTCGATTGTAGTAAACGACATCCACTGAAGTTGCTACCATCCTCGTGAGCACAAGCGCTACTTATCAGTTTACCGCTTCTGATGTAGGTAATAGATTGGCATCGATACACAAATGTAAGCAACTGGTGATACAAAACACATGCGACTCTTCAACATACATGCCTGTGCATATAACGTTTGTACAATGTTCAACGTGATTTTATAACATTTTCCTCAATAAATAAATTACACCACAGTCAGCTTTCCTCCGCATGCTTTGCATGACGTCGATTTCCAGAGCTAATGGGGTCTGCCGTGTTTTTTTATTTTTTTCTCATATATTCTTGTTGTTAGCGAATAAATGAATACCTTTCAAAATGACGTTACATATGCAGTGGCCGCACTACCAGTGGTGGCAATAATGATTGAGGCTCGAGCACTTGTATTAAGGTGCATGCTAAAGAACCCCAGGTGGTCGAAATTTCCGGTTCCTTTCACTACGGCGTGTCTCATAATCAAATAGTGGCTTTGGTTCATTCAACCACATTAAACTTAGTCTTTGTCATCACTGGCACAAGAAATAATAGCTTTCTTTCTTGAGGTATTGTGCTGAAGTAAGGACCGAAATGACAGCCTGATCATGCGATATGCTGTGATGATGCTTGCCTCCTGTTATTTTATGCCGTATGACGCTGTTTAGCGGGAAGCAATATCCACCTGCACCCGTGCTTTCGCTCGCTCCAAAAGGCAGTCACTTGGACCAAGAATTGAACCAGCGTCCTCGTGTGTGGCGACATTACGCCTTCATCTACCGCGGTGGTAGCTAATGTCGGCAGTGCATGCATAGCGGCAAGCATGAGAAGCGATAAGCATGAGAAATCCGCAGTCGTTACGCTCTGCGCTTAAGCGAAACCTTTATCTCAGAATGAGATGTATCTTGTAAAAAAAGATCGCATTCTTGTTTGTGAAAGTAAGGATGGTTGAAGTGTGCCGACTCAACGCTCTTAGCTGATCTTGTATCGCTGGCACAAGGTTCCTTTAATGATATCCACGACATCACTGATAAGCACAATGCGCACGCTCCCAACTGTATCAGCTCGAAGTGCATTTCAAGTTCTGTATACCTTGGAGCCAGTCCTTGCCATTCTTGTTCATCTAAAACTGCGCTAATAGCAGTCTTGAACCTCCTTGGTAAGCACAGTGAACACTGCTATGAATGCAAACGCAACAATTGTCCTCTCTTTGCTTCTGTCTACAATTTTATACTCTTCTTTGACTTCTCCCGCACAGGGTAACGAACCGAGTGTGGCCTCGTTAACCTCTTTCCTTTTCTTTTGGCTTTCTTGTATAGCAAGATCAGTCTCTAATTTGGACTATGCTAAAGGTACACGTACAAGGTGCGACGTTGTCACTCGTAAAAAGACGCAAATGGACAGCGTATAAAATCAAGAAAATATAAATATTTCACCGGAGTGCTCTGTGGTCCACTTTCAGATAAGTTCCAGTAAAAATCAAGCAATATTTTATTTAGTGTTTTTCAAAAATTAACTTGTGTAAACGCAAACTGCTGGATTAGCCTGGCATGCACAGCCGGCAGTTGTTCTGCCTAAGCGTCTAATATTACTTGAAAGAAAGGGTACGTCACCATGCGTGAAACAGTCCCCCTTCCGTGTGCAGTCTTCGCTATATCCTCATTTGCTCAGTTTGATAAAATCTCACTTGTTCTTTACTACAGCGCTCGTCTCCACCGAGATGCTACCAAACCACAAGATACATGCAGGCAAGCAACAGCACACAACTGGGCTAAAACAAAGGGCGCCAGCGCCAGAACGTCCGTCTTTTCGTAGCCGTTATCATCAATTGCATTAGAGCGAACAAGGCGTCAGAGGACGGAAGCTCCGAGCAGAACGACAGCTAAAACGGGGATTCGTTTGGCCAACTTCTTTAGTTTGAAAGGTTGTGCCTCGCCACATCGCATTTCTGTAACGCAGTTACCATTTCAGCTGTAGCAGTGGCTTTGAGCCAACACAACTGCATATATATATATATATATATATATATATATATATATATATATATATATATATATATATATATATATATATATAGGTGTGTGTGTGTGTGTGTGTGTGTGTGTTGTTACTGGAGTATGTGTGTCTGATGTCTATTCTACGTAGCATTGCATGGTCAACGCCGGAACACAAAGGGAGCTGTTATATGATAGCATCGTCGCTTTGACGCCTCCATTCGCAATTTTATACCGTTCATTTTCACGAGCTCTTCACGCTGGCATCCTTTGCTTTATTTATATATGATTTTTGTCGTTTTAAGTGGACGTTCCAAAACAGCCACTATTTCCGAGTTTTCAGTTCAAGCTCATTAGAAGCTTGTTAATACTCTTATTAGAAAACTTCTAGATCAATCTAAATACAATTTATTGTTAAAAACTTCACTGATTATCTGCTGGTGTGATTTTTAAGATATTCAAAAGAACAGACTGATCGGATTTTAGGTCTTGTGCGCATGTGCACACTTCACAACGTTCATGTTTCGGCACACGCAACTCTTCAGATCTTCAGGCTGTGTGCTCCCAATTTACCCTCGTCCTTCATGCTGAATAATAGAAACTAGCGTGAATGTACCACCGTAATGCATTTGTGACGCTCTCAGGCACCGCTTATGTGGTGGAAAACGTCTTCGTGTGAACGCGGGCTTTCAGCAACACTAACCAGTGCAGCGAAAATCCTGTAGTGGTTCTTTCGGGTTAACATGTGCTAGGCTTAAACAGCCCTCATATGCGTGTTCCGTCCTGTCTTTAGAGCGTCGGCAAGATGCACCTCGATTCCCTTCCTAAGCCATGCTCTCCGCCACATCGTTTCGTTGCGAGCACGGAGTTTCGTCGTCGTCGTCGTCGTCGTCGTCGTCGTCGTCGTCGTCGTCGTCGTCGTCGTCGTCGTCGTCGTCGTCGTCGTCGTCGTCGTCGTCGTCGTCGTCGTCGTCGTCGGCGTCGTCGTCGTCGTCGTCGTCGTCGTCGTCGTCGTCGTCGTCGTCGTCGTCGTCGTCGTCGTCGTCGTCGTCGTCGTCGTCGTCGTCGTCGTCGTCGTCGTCGTCGTCGTCGTCGTCGTCGTCGTCGTCGTCGTCGTCGTCGTCGTCGTCGTCGTCGTCGTTGCGGGTTGGATGCGATAAGTTCAGGTTCAAGTGGCGAACCTTACAGTCACAGAGAGAGAGAGAAAACTTTATTTGCGCATAACGCGGAGCATTCCAAATGGTCGGGCCCCTATTCCAGGGCTCCGCTGGCCCTAGCCATCATCTCTACCCGTTGGACCAGCCAGCGCTGATCAACAATGGCCGAGCTGGACAGCAGCGCCTCCCATTGTTCCTCTGTGTTGTTCATGTTGTGGTGTTCTTTATTGTGATGCATACACTCCCACGTGATGTGAAACAGAGTTGGTGTAGCCCCACACCACGGACATATATCTTTGTATGCTGTGGGGTAGAATACATGCAGCCTGTGTAAGTTCGTGTATGTGTTTGTTTGGATTCTGCGTAATGCCACCGATTCCATTGCTGTAAGTTTCTTATGCGGTGCTGGATACACTTTTCTATTGTCCCTGTAATACTGAAGAATTGCACCAAAGTTAGGGTCTAGGGGCATTGGATCCTCTATTGCAGTGTGCAAGGAAGCTCGGTAATCTGTGAAGCCTCGAGCCGCCTCATCCGCAAACTGGTTCCCGGTGACGCCCTCGTGCCCTGGCGCCCAGATAATAGTTTGGGTGTATTCAATTGGGAAGTCCTTGTGAGCTTTGGTTAGAATTTGGAAGGCCTTCATACATATTCTACCTTTTTCGTAATTTCTACATGCAGCCTTCGAGTCTGTGATTATTGTCATTGGGGTTTTTCGCTCCCTGCCCTCCTTGATTGCCAGCGCGATCGCTATCTCCTCCGCTTCTGTGATAGAGGCTTGGGCTATGGAGGCACAACTTGTGACGTTTCCTTTTCGGTCTGTGACCACGGCAACCATGTTCTTTGTATTTACCTGATATGGTGCAGCGTCAGTAAATCTCGCCGTATTCAGATATTTTGTCTGTTTATCTATGTAAGTGGCTCTTGCTTTACGTCTTCCAGCATGTAAAACTGGGTCCATGTTCTTCGGTAGGGGGCATATTTTGTACCAGGCTCTGACTGAGCACGACAGTTCCTTAGCTCTTCCATGTGCCTGTACTTGTTCGCGAGGCCGATCCTCTGAAGAAGTTTTCTGCCGGTTGTCGTCTGTAGCAGGCGGTTAATCTGGGTGGTTACTTGTGCCTCAGCCAACTCATCAAATGTGTTGTCAAGTCCGAGCGCTAATAGCTTCGCAGTTGAAGTGCTTTGTGGTAGTCGCAGAGCTGCTTTATACGCCATCCTTATTATTTTGTCTGCTTTTTCTTTCTCCTCTCTATTCATGTTGTGGTAGGGTAGCGAGTATGTTAGTCTGCTGATGACTAAGCTCTTTACCAAACGAAGCACGTCTTGTTCTTTCAGTCCAGCACGATTGTTCGTTATTCGAACTATCATACGAACAATTTGTTGAACTGTTCGTTTAAGCATATTCAGTGTGTGGAGACATCGCTGATTGGACTGTAACCACATCCCTAAGATCCGAACAGTTGTTTTCTCTGGTATAATATTGCCGTCTAGCTTGACCTCAAGGCGGAGGCTCGGGTCTGTCCTTTGTTTTTTACTCTTGGAGAACCGGATGAGTTCCGATTTGTCTGCTGAGCACTGAAGCCCCCTTTCTTTAGTGTAATCTTCGATAGTTTTAGCTGCCAGTTGAAGCCGCTCTTCTTTTTCCGCCAAGCTACCCTTGGTTGTCCATACAGTGATGTCATCCGCATAGAAGGAGTGTCGGATGTCGGGAATACCTTCCAGTTTTTTGGCTAGACCAATCAAGGCTATGTTGAAAAGCGTAGGCGAGATCACAGCGCCTTGTGGTGTGCCTTTGCTCGGTGGGTGGAAGACATTGGATTCGTGTTCTCCTAATCTGATAACAGCGGTTCTTTTAGTAAGGAAGTTCTGTACATATTTGTACGTCCTTTGACCGCAGTTTGTCGCTGCTAGCCCATCTAATATGGCCTTATGGCTTACGTTGTCAAAAGCGCCTTTTATGTCGATGGCCATGACAATGTTTTCTCCTGCTTTTGGGACATTTGTTAGTACTTCCTCCTTTAAAAGCAGAAGGATGTCCTGTGTCGAAAGGTTCGAGCGGAAACCAAACATGGTGTTTGGCAACAAGTTATTTGTTCAAGGTGCCGCTGAAGTCTGGCATTTATTAATCTCTCAAACACTTTGCCTAAGCACGAGGTAAGAGAGATTGGCCTGAGGTTTTCTATTGCCAATTTCTTTCCTGGTTTGGGTATCATAATGATTACAGCATGCTTCCATTGCTGTGGTATAGTGCCATTCACCCAGTGTTTGTTAATGAAGTTTAGAAGCGCTGTTATGGCTTCGTCATTCATATTGCGAATCATGGCATTGGTGATTTGGTCCGCCCCAGGCGCTGTGTTGCGTTTCATGCTGACGATTGCCGCTCTGATCTCGGCATGCGTGAAAGGTGCATCCAGTTCTGAGTTTGGGAGCCCAGTGTATTTAGCCTGGTAAGGGGCTGTGATGGCTCGGGCGCCGAAACACTTAATATAGATGTCTTGAAGCAGGTCATCTCTTGTCCCTGGATATGTGTGCAATAATCTTTCTAGAGATTTTTGTCCTTCGCGTTTAGTTTTCAGAGGGTCAATCATGGCTCTTAGGATGTTCCATGTCTTTGTTGTTCCTAGGGTTCCATTTAGTGAATCGCAAAATTGTTCCCAGTTGGCTGTCGCGAGTTGATTAGCGTACTGTTCGGCTTGCTGCGTTATTTCTTCAATTTTCGCTTTGAGTTTCTTATTTCGCTTTTGCCTTTTCCATCTTTTAGTGAGGTTTCTTCTTGCTTCCCACAGGTGGAGAAGGTGAGCGTCTACTTCGGGGGTATCATCGGTTCTGGCGACAGTTTTGGTGTACATTTGCTTTTCATTTCGAATTACTTTGCACCACTCGTCCAAGTCGTCTATGGCGGTCACGTGCGCTTTTAGCGCTTTTCTATATGCGTGCCAGTCTGTAATTTTGGCTGTGCCGATGTGTTTACGGATTCGGCCGGTGCGGATTGTGGTGCTTAGTATGTAATGATCACTGCCCAGGTTTTCAAGGGTGTTGTACCAGTCCACGCTGTGGCAGTTTTGTACTATCGTCAAGTCCGGACTTGTGTCCATGGATACGCTGTTGCCTATCCTCGTTGGTATTGCAGGGTCAGTTAACAGAGTCATTTCCAGTTTCTCTATTTGTCTTGCGATATTCTTGCCTTTGGTGTCTTGCATCTTATATCCCCAGCTTGCATGCCTGGCATTAAAATCCCCAACTATGATTAATGGATTCCCTTTCGCCAGTTTTGCTGTCTCTTGAAAGAGCTTGTCGAACGTTGCTCTCTTTTGTCTTGGGGGATTATAGATATTGTCACCAATCTTGTCTCACTCAAGGAAACCTTCCGCAGAATGAAGAAACTTCCTTATAGTCCTTCAGGACGCGCTTAGCGCGTAGCGGGCGCCCACGTAGCGGCTCAATCCCAACCTCTTCGTCCTCTTCCACACGAAAACCACGCGAATTCATGCGGCAATATTAAGTATGAAGGCGCTCTTTCCATGGCTTCCTTTGTAGGTTATTTCTGTTATGATATGCGGGATATCCGCCTCTTCAATGGGCTGATGACATATTGCTGTAATTGAGTTATCGACTAATGTAGCAACTTTCCATTCTGCGTCCCCGGTACTATAAGTTTCGTAGCCCCGTAATTTTGGTTGTGTTCCGGCTTCCTGGACTGCTATGACAGCAGGTGGCTTTTGTTGCGACGCCACCAGCTGCAACAGTTGCCCTCTTTTCCGCCGGAAACCACGGCAGTTCCACTGCCATATTTCGCACTTTTCTGACCGCTGCGTTTGATGATTAGCCATTATGCGTCTCCTGGTTCATGGCCGACAATCCGGGCCTGTTGTACATTTTCTCAGCTTTTTCTCTGATGTTGATGCCTGTGGCATGCTTTCGCAAGGCTTTCGTGAATTCGACGTGTTGTGCCTGGATTTTCTTGTCCAGAATCTCGAGCTTTCTATCTACATTTATCATTACTTGCTCTATAACTGTCGGTATAACTTCCTTTAATGTTTCTTTCAGCATCGACGACGTAATCATTGAGCCACCTCCTGCATTCGGTTGCGTCTGCGATTTCTGGCCACTCTGGGTGGGTATAGAGTTTTGTTGCGGGTGCTGCGTTTGTTGCTTTTTTAGTTCCCTATTTTCGCGTTCTAGGTCACCTATTCTCACTCGCATTATCTCTAACTCACGTTCTAAGCGCGTGAGTTGTGGTGTTTGGTGTGAGTGTTGGGAGGATTTTGCTGCCCAGCTCACCTGGTTCTTCTCTTCCTTTTTCTGCGCCTTCTTGCCCTTGTGCTGTTGTTGCTTTGCTTGGGCCTGCTTGTGGCCACCATTCCTGGAGTTGGAGCAGTCTCGAGAGCCGGACCTGGATCGGGATGTAGATCGAGATCTGGATCGGGAACTGGAACGGGCCCTGCTTGGCGGTGCAGAGTCCTCGCGGTCCGTGCTGAACCAGCGTCTCTTGAGTATGCCAGTGGTTTTTGGTGTGCTGTGTTGGTGCGACAGCAGCGACCGGCCCTTTTGAGGGACGCGTTTGAGTTTCTTGGTGCACTCCGATGCCGCCGTGGGATGGCGTCCGCCGCACAGGGCACATTCCGGATCGCAAGTGTGGTCCTCAGGTGGGTCTCTTAGGCGACAGTTACTGCACGCCTTTGTCATTGGTGTGGGACAAACATCCGTCCTATGTCCCTGGCTCTTGCAGAGTTTACAGTACTGCCGTGTGGGTTGATAAGGCACGCACGGCATTTCGCCACCGTAATAATACACGAAGCGCGGCAGTATTGGTCCATCGAACGTGATCACTGCAGTTTGTGACTGTCCGAGCATGCGGGCTTGAACAATTGTCACTCCTTGAGTGCGCACTCGGAGATGGCTCAGGAGTTCAGCTTCTGGCGTTTCGCGTTCTAATCCGTGTACCACACCTTTCAGGTATCCAGCAGGAGTAGATATGTAGGTGTTCACGGGATAGTTGGTGCCATTGAGCTCCAGTGTCTTTATCTTCAAGATCCTTTCTGCTACATCTTCGTACGGAGTGCTTGCAATAATTATGTTTGATCCGTTGCGAAGGCGAAGCAGAAATTTGTGGCTGTTACAGGCCTCCGGGTCACCGCTCGCAAGTTCTATCGCTCGCGCAACCTGGTATGCTTTCAGTTCCTTCACAACTAACCCTGGTCTGGGCCGCATGATAATCTTCATATCGTTTTTGGGCAGCGGCGCCGCGCGCGTTCGTCGCCGGCCCCTTTCAGATGCTCTTCCGCGTTGCTCTTCTGCAAGCGTTCTAGCGCCGGAGCTGTTGCTCTCAGTTTCGCCTCGAGCAACGCTGTCATCTCTCGCGGCGCGTTCTTGTTTTCTGATGCGTTTTCGCTGTCGCAATGACATAGCCACCTGCCACTGACCATTCTTGGCTTCGTCGTCGCGTTCCTCCACAGAGTCTTTTTCCTTGTTCGCGGCGTCGCTAGTAGATTCCCCTTGTAGCACCTCGTCAGGTGAAAGGAAATCTTCGTTGGCGTCCACCGCAGAGCTCACTTGGGTTTCGATGTCTTGGTCATCCATGTCCATAAGTGCCTGGGCTAGTTCCGGGTCGTTGTCCGTTGGGGTTCGGGCAGGTGCAGCGCAACGCGTCGGCCGAGAGCTGGCTGCCAGGACTCCGCGTTCCGCTTCGCCGCGAGGCTTAGCGTGGCGGGTTGGCATGCTCTGCCGAAGGTCTTCACTTCCCAGAGGAAACCGGGATCGCTTGTCCAAAAAGGTGGTGTCAGCGTGTACCTGACGTCTTCCTGCACAATTCCCGTAGTTTCACTGGTAGTCACATGATTTTAACCGCTGCTAGGTACGATGATTGACGGAGCCGATGTGAATGCGTGTGCACTCCTCGGCGCCACCTGTCGGTCTCTTACAGTCACAAATAAAAAAGAAAACCAGAAGCTGAGAACAAGCACCGCATACTTCATATTTAGGAAATTCAACGATACCAGAGAGACAGCAACCTTGGAATAAAGGGTGTATGTGATGAGCTTGACCCGTTAACGGCTGTGCATATAAGGTATGCCAATTCTGGAGTGTGGATATTCGTCACGACGACATTTATGTAATTGTCACCTCGTCCCTACTAAGGAACAATAAGAAGAGAACACCGCTGTACGCTTTGTAAGGCGCTCTCTGAGGGACACAGTGCTTAGGAAAGCCAAAAAAAGAAAATATTTTTGGAAAGAATATTACTTAAAGAGACGTGAAAACGCCAATATATGTTGATGAACATTTAATTCGACCGAACAAGCAGCTGCTTGTTGCTACAGTCACAAAAAAGTGTGAACTAGACTGGAAGTTCGTATGGACAGCCGGAGGAAATGTACTCACACGATAAGACGAGCTAACGTATCGACATAACTGATCCCCTACCGCAGCATTAGATTATGACTAAAAGTTGTCTATGAACCACTAAGGTACTGTACAGTAATATAAACAGTAGATCTGTTTCTTTTCCGTGAAATGGTTCAGTCCACTCAGCGGTCCAGTATGTATCTACAAAGCGATCCAAACATAGCATACGAGATATTTCTCTCTCAATTCATATGTTGCTACGACAATTCATTTCATTTAAAACATTCCAAGAAACCACAAGTAAATCATACATTTAAGAGCTTGTTTTCTGCTGAAGTACAGGGTTCATTTTACGTGCTAGCTATGGCGCGTCCGTAATATTGTTCTTATCTCAACCTTTCACCCACTGGCAATGCTTTGTTTTTGTTTTGTTTCTTTTTTCACTCCCAACGAAGACGCCGGCCCACGCGTCGACACCAGATTTTTCGCAACAGATCGGTTTTTAAAAGAGAAGCATTTCTTAACGAACCTCAGCGATTTTGACCCTATCTATCTATCTATCTATCTATCTATCTATCTATCTATCTATCTATCTATCTATCTATCTATCTATCTATCTATCTATCTATCCGCTTACGCCTTGGTGCTCTCATGATCATCCCCTTAACTTGGGGCTAACCAAAATTAGTATGGGAGGGCAAAATGAATAATGTCATGATGCCAGCGCGCACGCCGTCAAACACTTTCTGGGAAACAGCGGCACATACCCGGGTTGAGTATGTGCCGCTGGTATGTGGGTGAGTGCCTCAGGGGTGTGACAATTTATATCAATCTCGGAATGGCGAGAATGCACATGGATAATTTTAATGCTTGAGCGTTATGAAAAAGCTGGCATCAGCAAAGTTGACCGGACGAATGAAAACAACAAATGAAATTTCCTCAGCAGAAATCGAACCCATGCATTTGAAAGAATATTATGAAGCGCGAGGTGAAAAAAAAAAATCGGGGGATTTTTAAGCTTCGCCTTCGAACGCCATAGCGATATGTTGTATCTAGTGCGTACTTTAAACACTTAGGGCATGAAATCTTGAAAACTTCCAATGCACCCACCACATGGCCTCAAGAGAATAGGCGCAGTAACGTGTATGCCATTTGTAGCGAGTAACCGGCTTTAAACCATGAATTCATCATGATAATCATGTGTTCTCAGGTCCGATGGCAATGTACGATTGTACCAGCATTATTACTGCAATATTTCGTGTTGTATTAAGAAGCATGTATACAGGATGCGTGTGTTTGGGAAACGTGAAATTTACTTTCGCTGCATCTCAAAGCAGAGGAACTTACTTTCGTTGTGTTCACAAGCAGGCGCGTGGCTGTGTCGCAGAACACTCGCTTGCCACGCAAACGACTCGGGTTCGATGTCCATTCGGATCCAGGATTTCTCAATATGTACTTTTGTTTCCATTAAGTCCGGAACTTATTGGAAGTCCGGCACAGCTTTCGCCAACCGGGCCTTAGGTCTCCCTCGTGCGGACGTCAAGACCTTGCCTGACCGCTGCCTCACGGGTCTGCTGGATGGCTCAGAGTTGGTCGCCGAGGCTGGGGCTGCACAAGGCAGCAGCCCACTGCTTTGGATGGGTGGCAGAATAAGCTCCTTACAAATTTTATTTTCATCGTTCTTTATTTTTCGGTCACACATAAAATGATAATTTTTCGCTCACAAGCAATGACGCCGACGCCTGAATTTCCGCAAAACGAGCTATTTAGCGATATCACGCTAATACGGAAACAGTAAAGGTGGAAATGGACAGGACAGAGTGCTACTAGCAACAAGATGTTTATTGTCAGACTCCGCTTTTAGGCCATAATAATCAGGAAGACAAATAAGCACGTCGGATCCCCGACAAAAATGCGCGACAATGCCATGTGTCTAAAAGAGCCATAATAAATAATACCGTGTACCACCGCGTATGCAAGAAACCAAGCTCTTTAGGTGACAGTTCTATCGAGGGCTTGCTGGTACAACCATCGCCAAGAGCGTGAATAAGTTCTGCTTCCACGATTAATCTCATCTATATGTCGACCAACAATTACTATTCACTGGAACAAAGGACGGCAACCACATGCATGAATGTGAAGAGCGAGAAAGCCTTCCGGCTGCAGTTTAACACTTTCGTGACCACGAGAAATTTTGCCGTTCTTGGGGACTACAGAAACGTTATTTTTTTATCGCACCCAAAGTTACTGATGTTAATGTTTATGGTGCCGAATTGTACAGGTAGGAGTTACCTTTCAATCACGGTTAGCTTGAAACCACCATTTTATTAACAACACTACAAAAAATCATCAAACGAAAAACATCATAGACATGAACAAAGAAATTTTATAGAACCATCAACACTGCTCTGAATAGGCTAAGCATAAAAATAAATGAAAATATGCATTCTAAGCGAAATGAGAACAAACAATTATCCTGTAAATATAAGTGCTGTAAATACAAAAGTGTTTGTGCACATAAAATAACATTACACGTAGTGTCTTTCATGCCACCGTGTGAAGCAGTTTCGCAACGCGGTAAAACACAGGATGGCTACATACGTTTCACAGAAAGCACTTGCTTTCTGTTAAACTTTTTTGTTCAACCTATATTTATAGTTCCTGATTATTATTATTTTTTTTCTGGTGCCATTAGATTTGAGGAGCGTTTTGTGCAGCAGCATCAGGATGGACTTCTGTTGGACCTCCAAGAACCGTCTCTCTCGCTATACGTCTGCTTCTGAAAACGATAAGTCCAAGCATATATATGTGCGCTTTCGCATAGCTCTCCAGTAACTTGAACAGTAAACAACAAAAAGTCGACAGCGCTCACGAAGCGCCACGCGGCACTATACGTGACGCGGTTCACTCCCGGCTGCCTCCGCGCACGAAACTGCACTCTCTGCGCTGCCGCCGACAAGCAGTCCTGCCCGAAGGAAGTGGACGCCCTTAACCTTCTGAACACGTTGGATCAACTTACACCGATGCGCACCGGCAATAACGTGGCCCGAGCACAAAACTCACCGGTGGACGACCGCTGATGTTCCGGGGTGGTTTGATGAACTCTCGTCATCCGCGCTGAAATCAAAAGTGTCGATGTCATCTGCCGAGCCTATGCTGCTGTTTTCATTTGAATATTCCAGTCCAGATGCTCAATAATTCCCCGAAATCCACCGTTTTCATGAAGCAGTCACACGCGATGTCGTCGACTGAAACCTATATGCATGCTCACTCGCGTGCATGAAAAGGCGCTTTCAAATCACCACACGATGAAAAAAGAGCCACAGAAAAGTGAAACTAATAAATTACTTTTTTATATACGCTAGATAGCGCAAGGGGTCCAAAAGCGTTCGAAACGGGGCAAATATTGAAGTTGTAAACGTCAAAACCTACTATGGACAGAGATACGTACGGTCACGAAAGTGTTCATTGACTTGTAGGTGTGCTCTCTCAGTCGCTCATTCACACACCTACTGGTTTGGCCGACAAACGACTTGCACTCAACAAATTTGTGTGTATGCCTTTTTGTGCACAAAACATTTTCCCCTCAAAATGAATTGGTCACGACACACAATTTCCCAAGTTCATCAGGCACTGAAAATATCACTTTAATATTCTCCCGGAACGCCGCCTTCTTGAGGTTATGTGTCAGCTGGTGGACACATAAAATTATGACCTTGCGTCTCGTTTCTGCCCCTTTATTGTCCTGAGGTTGGCTTGAACTTACACGATTTCTTTTCAACCTTTTCTGCGGCGAAAACAAAAACATGCTCAGGATAGCCAGAGTTTTGTAATTGTGAGATCTGATTATAGGAGCTCTGAGCACTTCGTTATGTGCCCACATGACTTGTTCAATGCGTTCTTGAGGCATGTCGTCACGATGTTTTTGGTGGTTAGTTTAGAATGACTCGAAATAAATGTGAGTGAAGCTTTGTGATCACGTGTATCATAGCACCAGTAAAGCCTATTGCCAGAACAAACGAGACTTAAATTCAAACACTTAACACGTCCATTGTTCAGCCACTCAAATGTCACTTCAATGACCTTAAGACCATCGCGAAACACATTCAACTCACAGGCACTCTCACCTTCAAAATTTTCCCACGAACTGTCAATAAAAATAATAAAATCATCCATAAATCGAAACACTTTCTTAGTCATTGTCCTTTGAAGACGATATGCCATGGTTCTACAGTGTTCCGCCAGGAAAAGACTGTTCATGACAGGCGCTATAGAAGAGCCGATACAGATATGCCTTTTTTTTACAAAAAAATATCATTGCTCCATTTGATGAGCGCCGACGCAAGATACAATTCCAACAAGGTAATAAAATGATCAGCGAACACAACAGACTCGGAAGAAAACTTTACTACCCGAAATTCGTCAATGCTACTTTGAACATACTTTAGCAATTGTGGATGGGGGGGGGGGGGGGGGGGGGGGGGATAGCATAGGTCAATAACATAAATTGTGAAATCTTTTAGCCCCTCATTTTCATGAGCTTCCATGAAGCCTAAAATACTGTCGTAGCTCTAAACTAAAAACGGCTCTTGAACTTCGAGAAGACTAAGTTTTTCCAACAAAACAACTGTTTGTGTGCACCTTTGCTGTCATCGTACATAAAATTATTTCAAATGCATCCCCAACAAGCCCACGTTGCGACTCTCGTCGAACCCCAGCATCCTCCGTGGCAATTAAGTATTCTACCACAGACCAAGCTAGGTCTCGAAACTGCCTTTCTAATAGACCCTAATGTTCACGAAGCACCAATCGTGGTTGCAGTGCTGGCTTTCCAATTTTATAAACATTGCATATGTACTGCTACGATAGAGCCGTCACGTGGGGTTATTATCAGTTGTAGTCACGTGTCATCCGCAAAAGTTTATTTATGTAGCAGTATCTATGGGCACGATCCTCGTGAGCAGCAGCGCTTTATATCAGCTTGCCGCTTCGGGTGTTGCTAATATCCATGTTACTGGTGACATCATTACGCAACTGCAAACAAGTGGCGATAGAAAACATTTGTAGCTGTTTAACGTATGTCTGTGCGTGCAACTGTGCATATCTCTAGCGCAACTTCGTAACGTTTCGCTCAAAGTAAGTAAATTACAACACAGTCACCTTTCATGCGCACGTTTCGCACAACATCGCTTCCCATGGTACGTTGAATCTGCCGTTCTTTTTTTTTCTTACATATCAATACTGCATCGCCAAGAAGCGCAATTGCTTCGACGCGACGAGTCGACTGCGTGGCGTGTGTGCGTGTCGTTATTGCGCAAGAAGCTTCGCTTCAGCCATTTACGGCATCGCTAACAGGGACCGCTTGCGTTGCGCTATATTCTCTACTATTCAGACATCACCTCAAACAGTAACTTATTTTGTGTTGGCACTACTGAGCAACTGAAAAAAGTTGCTTTCGCCAGCAAAAGGCTGCGACAACGATTTTGTCATACCTCACTTCTGCGAAGGAAGACCTTTTCTCAATCGCAGCGGCAGTAGAGTGTCTTTAAAAAAAAAATCAACGCGAGTAAACATCAGCCTTCGATCGCCCCTTTTTGTCGCGCAAAGCCAAAAGCGCCAAAAATAAACGCACGAAACGAAACCTCCGGCACGAGTCAGTTTCGTGTCGAGCACTCACTCCTGTCCCGTGTGCACTTCCAGCCACTCGAAGAGACGTCCGCAGTGAATGAGAGGACGGAGAAGGCGCGCTCGGCGCAGTCACGTCTCCGCTCGTCTCGCGTCCGCAGCATTCTCCGAAACGATTGGCGCGATGCATGCCCCTAGGTTGAAGGATGTTCCCGAAAAATGATCGCGCGTGCCTTACTTTTCTTTAAATGTTCTTGCTTTTTCTTCATTTTTGCGCGGCGTCTCTGGGAGCGTGCAGATGCTTAAATCTTGTTTCGTTGTCAATAGATATACATGCAGGCCTGCTGCTTCTTCTGGCTCCTCGACCTCTTCAGACAAACGGCTCGTGGAGCAGGGGCCCGTACGTGTCGGTGACAGCTATTCTTCGCATTGGAGCGAAGGCTACAGAGCCACATTGCGTGAATCTTACCGCTGGTGAATGTGGTTTCACAATAGCGCTTGTATTTTCATCGTGAAACGCGAAAATTCCTCCTGTATTTTCTACGTGAAACTATTTCGAGACGGGACGCAGCTCACATCATTAAGATATTCTTAATTCCTTTGTTCGTTGCGACTTCGCGTTTTTGAACGCGTGAGAAAGTCTCGCCTTCTTACGTGCACCACAAACGCTAAGTGGCGTATGCGTCTACATGAAACGTTGATTGTGGGTCCCCGTTGTGGTGTGGTAAATATGGGACCGTCACTTCGGTTCATGTGCAGTGCGCAGAAGAAAGAAGCCATAGAGTGGGTCTAGCACACATCATATATTAGCAAAGAAAACTAACTCCCACGACAATATACACACGAGCAAAAAAAAAAGGAATCCCTGACGCGACACAAGAGCCTATACCGTCCTGAGTGCGCTCACAAATTTCACAGCAGGCAAGCGGTAGTCCCTCAGTCGCCGGTCGTGGACGGCGTGGTGCGGCTTGCGATGCAGCATGGCGCGTGGTGGTGGAATAGATGTACAGTTCGGTTGGCAACGGACCTCTCAGGAACCATTGATGTGCGGGACAGTAGTCGTGCCCGGGGAACCAGCGGTCGCAGTAGCGCGGCCAGTCAGGAGGCTGACCAGCGGTGGTCCCGGGTAGCCCTCACGAACATGGGTCGCCTCTCTAACGCCGACTGCCTGCGTGGCCACGATCCCAGCTTTGTTGATTAATTGTTCCTCTAAGTCCTGGCGCAACCCACCACGGGGGATCGGCCATGAAACGGACGGTGCCTCATTTGTGAGGTGTAGTTATTTTAGTAGCCGGAATATTAAATGCGAAGCATTTCTTAGCGAACTTCGGCGACTTTGAGCGTATCTATCTATCTGTCTGTCTGTCTGTCTGTCTGTCTGTCTGTCTGTCTGTCTGTCTGTCTGTCTGTCTGTCTGTCTGTCTGTGCGTCCGTCCGTCCGTCCGTCCGTCTGTCTATCTATCTATATATCTATCTATCTATCTATCTATCTATCTATCTATCTATCTATCTATCTATCTATCTATCTATCTATCTGTCTGTCTGTCTGTCGTCTGTCTGTCTGTCTGTCTGTCTATCTATCTATCTATCTATCTATCTATCTATCTATCTATCTATCTATCTATCTATCTATCTATCTATCTGTCTGTCTATATATCTATCTATCTATCTGTCTGTCTGTCTGTCTGTCTGTCTGTCTGTCTGTCTGTCTGTCTGTCTGTCTGTCTGTCTGTCTGTCTGTCTGTCTGTGCGTCCGTCCGTCCGTCCGTCCGTCTGTCTGTCTGTCTGTCTGTCTGTCTGTCTATCTATCTATCTATCTATCTATCTATCTATCTATCTATCTATCTATCTATCTATCTGTCTGTCTGTCTGTCTGTCTGTCTGTCTGTCTGTCTGTCTGTCTGTCTGTCTGTCTGTCTGTCTGTCTGTCTGCTGTCTGTCTCTCTGTCTGTCTGTCTGTCTGTCTGTCTGTCTGTCTGTCTGTCTGTCTGTCTGTCTATCTATCTATCTATCTATCTATCTATCTATCTATCTATCTATCTATCTAGCCGCCTACGAGTTTTAGCTCTGCTGACCGTTTCGATAATGGTATCGATACCAAACTTGATATGGCATAACATGACTATACTAAGAACATATTTGACTAGTCATCACATGAAAATCATGACATATATGCCATAAATGTCATGATTTACGTTTTATGGTTCTGCAGCTCTTGCGGGGGTTTCGTTCACCTGGCATGTTGCGAAACTGGTATGGTATAACATGATTGAATGGCGAACACAAGCGACAAACCCTAACAAGAAAATCATGACATGCGTGCCATGTAACAACATGACTACATGCCACGCTCACGATGCGCTCGCGGCCGTTTCGCTAGCGTCAAATATACCAAATTTGGTCCTATGGTACTTGAATGGATGACGAAGGCATGTGACCGGTACAAACATGATAATCATGAGATGCGTGTCATGTAAAAACATCACTACATGCCACGCTCATGCTGCGCTGGCGGCCGTTTCACTAGCTTCACTTATACCAAATTTGATATTACGGGACGTGAATGGATGACGAAGGTATGATACTGGTGCAAACATGATGAACATGAGAGGCCTGTCATGTAACAACATGACTACATGCTACGCTCATGACACGTTCACGGCCGTTTCGCTAGCTTCACATGTACCAAACTCGGTATTACGCGACGTGAACGGACAATATAGGTAAATGACACATCCAAATATGACAATCACAACATGCGTGTCATGTAACAACATGACTACTAGCCACACTCATGATGCGCCCGCGGCCGTTTTGCTAGCTTTACATATGTCAAATTTGTTATTAAGTGACGCCAATGGATGACAAGGGTATGTGACTGGTGCAAACGTAATTACCACGAGATGCGTGTCATATGAGAACATGACTACATGCCACAGTCAAGGCGCCAATACATTTCGTTATGTCACGGCGCGCATGCTCGCCGGCGTTTGTTTCGACGCGTCACGCCAGCGTTGCCACGTCAGGCACCGGTCCTGCCATATACTCGCAAGCACGCGCCGCACTGCGTTGTTTTGACGCATGCGCGTTTCAGCGCGTCTGGGAGTCCCTCCGTCACGAAAAGAAGGAGACGCAGTGTTGCTTGGGTAATGCATCGGCTTAGAGTAATGCTACTCTATGTCATCAGAAGGCATGTCACCCTTCGCGCCGGTTGCCGTCTGGCCGCGCCGTCAGACTATACAGTGCTCGCGTTTTGCTAACGTAGCGTCACTGTGCCCATCGTGCGCGTGCGTCGACGCTACATTGAAGTATATTGGGCCCTTGATTATGCGCTCGCGGCCGTTTTGCTTGCTCCACATATACCAAATTCGGTGTTACGTGAAGTCAATGAACGACGAAATATATGACTGGTGCAAACGTGATAATCATGACAGCGTGTCATGTAAGAACATTACAACATACCACGCTCATAGCGGGCTTGCAGTCATTTCGCTAATTCCCCATATACTAAATTTCGCATCACGTGACGTGAATAGATGACGAAGGTAAACGACACATCTAAGGATGATAATCATGACACGGAAGTCATGTATGGTATCATTTACCTCCACGTCGTGAGGTTGTGCTGATTTTAAAGTGACATAGCATATTTTATCATTCATAATTCGCATATCATCGATTGCCACTGTACGTGGGATCTGCCATTTTTTTTAGATATCGATGTTTAAACAAAGAATCAATTGATAAACGATAGATTAGAAATAAAATAAATAGAATTAATACAAAGAACGAACAAACTAATATGGTTTCAAAATGAAGTGAATTTATGCCTCAGCTTAACATTCTAATCGTTATGTTGCCGTTAGAAAATCGCATACGGCCTGGCAAACTTTCCTGTGGCTAAATCTCTTTTCAGTTGCTCCAAAGAAAAGGACCACCGAAAGGGATAAATTTAGAGCCTACCTACGGAGAGGTTCTTCTAACAGTCTCTTCCTTTGGTTTGTATATAACCTGCATGTTAAGAGGAAATGGTGAAGGGATTCACTCTCGTTGCAGTGGAGGCATAGGGGAGACTGTGCCAGACCAGACCTGTGTAGATAAAAGTTCAGGGGGAGGGGGGAAATCGGCATTTTCTGGCTTTTTTTCTACTTTTTTTTCTTCACCGCCCCCACCTCGCGCTCTCTTTTTGGCTTAGAAGTGTGGCAGCTTGGGCTAGTTGGTATGACATGACGATAGTTATAGCGCGAGCACAGAACGACGACACAGACAAGAAGGACAAAGCGCCGCTGCGTGCCGCAAGAAGAACAGCGCCGCTGTGTGCCGCATTCGGCTGGCTCTGTTCTCGTTGTCTTCGTTCTTCTTTCACCACACTGCCCCTCACTCAAGAAAGTTGTTTCGTTCCAAACAACTTTGCTCCCGCTAGGTGGTTTGGAGAACGAGGACGCGGTTTACTGTTGCACAACACACACTCAGGATACAGTTAGCAGTTTTTAACACAGTTCCAGTACGAATTTAGAGCACAAACGTGGGTACAAAAAGAGAACAGAGAAGTGTATAAACGTGAAAAGAAAGAAAAACAAAAATCTACAATACTCTGCTTAAGTAGTCAGCGCCAACGTTGTCACTGCCTCCAATGTACTCGCGCGTTAAAATCATAATCCATGATTAACAAACTCCAACGAAGCACCCTGTTGTTCGTATGCTTGGCAGAATTGATGTAAGCAAGTGGTGCGTGATCTGTTTGTAGTAAAAAGCGCTTGCCATAGAGAAAGACATAAAACTTTTGTATGGCCCTGACGAGGGCGAGGCCTTCTCTTTCTATTGTAGAGTAGCGTGTTTCTCTGGACAGTAGCTTCCGACTTGCGTATGAGACTGGGTGCAGAGCTCCATCATGGCGGTGGAGTAAAACAGCTCCGAGGCTTGTCGGGGATGCGTCTGACAAAGTATAGAAGGCTCCTCTAAATCTGGAGAGCGTAGAATTGGCTTATAAGAAAGCAAGTGTCGCAGTTTTTCGAAGGCTTCCTGATGACGCTTCTCCCAGGTGAGCTTCTAGGGAGCCCGTTTGTGGGTCAGTTCTGTGAGAGGTGCCGACACAGCAGAATAATTTGGCAAGAAGTAACGAGAGTATCCGGTAAGGCCCAGGAATGAACGTAATTCCTTCTTGGTGGTTGCATGGTCTCTTAGCAGCCTCAATTTTTTCAAGAATCACTATCTGTGGCTGCAAGATGCCGTGGCCTACAATTGTCCCAGAAACTTCACACAAGTGAAGCCCACTTCACTTTTGGAAGGCTTGATAGTTAGGCATGCGTTCTTGACTTGTTGAAAAAAGCGTCGTAGGTTATTAGCATGTTCCTCCCATGTTTCTGTGGCAATTAGGACGTTATCCAAGTAGTGGTAGATATTGGGGATTTAATGTACTACTTTCATCGTCAGCCAGGTGAAAACATCTGGTGTGATCTTTATGCCGAATGGCATGAATCAAAACTGATAGAGGCCTGATGATGACTGGAAGGCGGTCATATGTTTTCTCTCTGGCTGCATGGGCACCTGCCAATACCCTTTGGTGAAGTCGAACTTGGAGAAATAACGACTCTTGCCCAGCTTGGCGAACATCATGTCTACCCTTGGTATTGGCTCAATGTCCATGATGGCCACTCAATTTAATTGCCTGAAATCAATGCACAGCCGCATGCTGCCATCTTTTTCTTCACTACGACCACCGGTGCTTGGTATGGTGAGTGTGAATGTTCAATGATTCATTGCTTGAGCATTTCATGTACTTCATGCTCTATAGCTTTTTCGACAGCAATAGGTACATGAATACTGATGGACGTGCACCGGCGTTTCCGTGGTGAGTTTAGCTGGCACTCCACGATATGTGTCTTTCCAGGGACATCTGAGAATATGTCTTGGAATGCATGTAACGTTTTCTTTGCTTCAGATTTTTGTTCCAGCGTGAGGTCCATGTTGAGTTTCAAGTCCTGGAATGTTTCTTTCCGCTTCAGTACAATAAACGGAGGGTCATTCTTTTCACCGTGCTTGTGCGTGCTGAACGCAGCAGCAGCTTGGTGTTCTGCTGACGATGGTGAGTCGCCCAAATCTCTCTCTTCATACTTTTTTGAGTAGGTATATATGAAAAGTACTTTGGCACGTATTGAGGTCTATAACGAAATCACTGTCGCTCCTTTTTTCAGGGATGACGAAAGGTCCCTTCCACATCAAGATGAGCTTGTTGTTATCGGAAGGTAGTAAAATGAGCACTTTGTCTCCCACGGAAACGTGCCGTGCCTTCGCCTTGCGATCATAGTACTGCTTCTGGGTAGCCTTAGATCTTCGAAGCATCTCATGAGCGAGTTGGCACGTCTGTTGCAGCCGTTCTTGCAGCTCGACAACGTAGCCATAGGTCGTCTTGGTCTTCTGATCTAATTGACTTATTGACCGGAGCTCTTTGAGAATGGTCATGGGGCCTCTGACGCAGCGACCGTACAGAAGATCAACAGGGGAGAAGCCCAAGCTCGTCTGTGGAACTTCTCGGTACGCGAACAAACGAGGAGCCAAGTACCGATCCCAATTTTTGGGGCTCTTTTGGCACATTTTTCGAATCATTTGTTTTAACGTTCCGTGAAAACGTTCCACTAGGCCGTTCGCCATTGGATGATAAGGCGTCGTCGGTAGGTGTTTAAAGGAAAGCAGGCGACTTAGCTCCTGCATAAGCTGCGAGGTGAATAGGACACCTCGATCAGAGACAATTTATCGTGGAATTCCCATGCGAGAAAACATCTCAAGCAACGCCTCAGAGACCTTTTCAGTTTCAATACTGGACAGCGCAATCGCGTCGGGGTAACGCATTGCAAAAGTCTACCTTTGTGAGAACATATCTATTACCATTCGCCGATCTAGGTGACAGCGGACCGATGATATCGATAGCGACGCGCTGGAAAGGCGTATTGATGATTGGCGTGTTTCCAAAAGGTACCCGTCCGACCAAGTGCTTTGAAACGGTCCTTTGTCAAATGTCGCGTGACTTTACGTAGCGCGTGACATCAGCTTGCATACCAGGTCCATAGAACTCTTCAGAAACCCTGTCAACCATTCTCTTTGTCCCTTGGTGTCCGGAGAGGATACCTTCGTGCGCGATCTTCAAGACGGATGCCCGAAGGTCCTTCGGAACAACGAGTTGATCCACTTTTCTGTTTGTGGCGGACTTGTAATGCCTGAAGAGAAGGTCCTTAATGAGGACGAAAGTGGCAGTGGTAGATCGCGTTGTTCTGGTCTTGCCCACGTGCGCGAAGCAACCGCTAAGACTTCGATCATCCTTTGCAACGTCATCAACGCTTCCGGATTGACGTCTAATGGGCTGGTGATGGCAACTGGTAACTGCGTTGCTTTTCATGAAGTAGATTGTGACACAGCATCCAGATCACTGTAGCAAACATACTTAGCATTGACCTTGGCATGCGTACCATCATCGGTTCTTTCTCGTGAATCGAGTGCAGTCAGCTTCTTTGAGTCGGCTCTGCCTTCAGGCAGTTCAAGAGAGGGGTACACACTGGTGATATTACCTAGCAAAACATCATAGAGTGGTTGCTTCATGCATATGGCAAGCACGGTGCCCTGAAAAAGGGCAGTTTATTTCCCCTCTCGCTTCTGGAAGGTGATGGGCGGAACTATCTAACAAACAAACGGTTCACGTTTCCCCGTAAACTTGTTGATTGGAACGAGTGCGCGCCGAACCACGGCAGTGTCACAACCGGTGTCTCTAAGTACAATGACAGATTGCACTTCTAGACACCCTTCTGCAGTAGGCATTCATTTTGTTCGACATCTCGGGCCAACCAGTTTATGAGCCCCGAACCACTTTTTCCAAGACTCGAACCTTCGGTATCTGCAACACCTTCATATTGTTCACGGTGATGCGTTTCAGTGTTTGGCTGAGGAAGAGAACACAAAGCCTCGTTGTGGCCCTTCGTAGTTTTGGAAAAGCCCTCAGGTTTTTTTTTCCCTTCCAACCGGTCACTGACTTGCTTCCCGTATACTTAGACCAATAGTCGGGTGGCTTGTGTCCTGGTTTTTTACAAATGAAGCAGTGGGGCTTTCCCTGAGTGTTTGACGACTCCTTCGTTGATTTCCCGCTGCTCACATGTGCAGTTTCCTCTTTACCTCTAGAGAGGCGGGTCAAGCCTTGCGCTTCGAGGTAGAGATCAGCTGTTTTGGCCAAACTGTCCAAATCCTTGCAACATTGCTCCTTTAGAAATACAGCGAGCTTCTGGTTACACTGGAGAAAAAAATGTTCCGAAACCATCCGGTCTCGCAAGGCGTCATATGTTTTCTCAGTTCTCGCCATCTCTTGCTAATGGTCGAAATACCCCAGCAGTTGCCAGAAATTGACGTCCCGTTTCGCCGTTCTCCGGTTTGGCTTCTCGCAACATGACTCGGTAGCCCTCCTCCGTGTAACGGAACCTCTGAAGCAAGATCGACTTGCTCTTTGCAAAGTCGGTGGCATCTTCAGAAGACATGCATCCGACTACCAACAAAGCTTCCCCTGTTAGGCACAAGCTCAACGAGACGCCCCATTTGTCTATAGCCAGCCCTGGGTAGAGGCAACTCGCTCAAACCTTTGAATATACGCATCAAGCTCATCACGGGCTTCATTGAACGCAGTAATGATCTTGTGCGGGCTTTGAAGACCTTGATTGCTTGTGTCGCATTTAGTTGGCTCGGCGGGGACTACTTGGCTAGTTTGCTGTAATTCCTGCACGCGCAGGCGAAGCTCAACCAATTGCCGTTCTCCAGCTTACCGCTGCAACTCCCGTTCATGATCTTCTTTAGCTGCCTCCCGCCTTCGCGCATACTCCTCGTTTTCTCTGCCGCACTCCTTGTCTATCCATGCTTGCAGTGTCTTGCCTGAGAGTCCTAACTCTTTACCGAGACTTATCAACTTGTCGGTATCCATCTTCAACCACCGCACAAGAACCAAGTGGGGCTCAAAAAAGGTGTTACGAGAGCTTTGTCCTGTCGCGCAGACGCCAGAAATGTAGTGGGGTGTTAAATACAGGGCCGTCACTTCGGTTCATGTGCGGTGTGGAGAAGAAAAGAGCCATAGAGTGGGTCTAGCACACATCATATGTTATCAATGTAAACTAACTCCCGCGACAATAGAAAGACGATAAAAAAAGAAATCCCTGACGTGACAAAAGAGTCTATTCAGTCCTGAGTGCGCTCACAAATTTCACAGCAGGCAAGCGGTAGTCCCTCAGTCGACGGTCGTGGACGGCGCGGTGCGGCTTGTGATGCAGCAGGGCGCGTGGTGGCGGAATCGATGTACAGTTAGGTAGACAACGGACCTCTCAGGAACCATCCATGTACGGGACAGGAGTCGTTTCCGGGGCACTACAGTGGTCGCAGTAGCACGGCCACTCAGGAGGCTGCCCAGCGTTAGTCCTGGGTAGCCCTCACGAACATGGGTCGCCTCTCGAACGCCGACTGCCTGCGTGGCCACACTCCCAGCTGTTGTTGTTTTCGTCTTCAAATGACTCGTACCCAAAGGAGGGGATTGGCTGATTATAAGGTGAATTTGCCCGATACTTTCAGCATTGCGTCATTCCTAGCTTCTGGCTTCTTTCTCCTTTTTTTTCCTTCGCCACCACCACCTCGCGCTCTCTTTCTGGCCACTGCGTGCCGCATTCGGCACTGTTCTCGTTGTCTTCGTTCTTTTTTCACCCTACCCGTCACTTCCGACAGCGTTACGAGACGCGCGTCAAGACGGACTACTTCGCATAGTGCTACATATGCAGAAGCTCCGCTTCCGGAGTTTTCCCTTCAGTGCCAAGAGAAGTTGTCGCCGAATATATGCGGCAACGCTTTCGGTCGTGCGATTGACGCCCCCAAACGGAGAGATAAAGCGGCGGGAAAACGCCTCGTCTCGCTATTGTTCATACCGATAGGGGCGAGCTGCTCTTACTCTAACCGCGTCCTGCGTAAGGCGGAACCGGCAGTATCCAACAAGCCGCGCTGGCTCGTCTTCCAGACAGACAGACAGACAGACAGACAGACAGACAGACAGACAGACAGACAGACAGACAGACAGACAGACAGACAGACAGGACAGACAGACAGACAGGCAGGCAGGCAGGCAGGCAGGCAGGCGGGCGGGCGGGCGGGCAGGCAGGCAGGCAGGCATCGGGCAGGCGGGCGGGCGGGCGGGCGGGCAGGCAGGTGTTTCTATCCACTTATCATCACTGAGTCCGTGGATATGCTGTGATTTTTGTCAGCTCCGTAGATAAAAGGGTTCGCTGTCGCCTCTGCGAAGTTGGTGAGTATCTATAGGCGCATATATCATTCGCCTCAAAACACTTCCGCATAGATTGAAATAGGAAGGGTGTGTACTATTAGGTTAGCTTGAAATTGGGCATCGTATGCACAAAAACAAAAAAAAGGGGGGGGGGGTTGATGGGAGCATTGTCAGTTCAGCACATCGCGCCACTTGCTTGGCTTCGCGTACATGCCTGCGGGATCCTTGCCACGGCTGTGAAGAGATAGAAAAACGTAAAAATAAAGAAAACAGTCCGTTTGAAAAACGGGAGGGAAAATAACTGTGTAGGGGTGCGGACACTCCCTGTACAGTTGTTTGCGCTGCGTGGCGCACGTGTCTCGCTAAAAAGCTGCATTTCGAGTTACAACCGCCCGGTGATAGATGGCGCTGTGTTCACGTTGAGTACCCCTATTATCATCATGGTTGTTAGAGTGGTAGTGCCGACAGTGACCCCTGGTGGAAAGCAAGCCTTGGTGGCGGGCGAGGAGTGAGCGAGCCTCTTCTGTGCGTGGCGGTTGCCGCAGACGGTTGTCTCTAGCGTGGGTCCTCGGCGCGTGGCACCGCGGGCCACGTGCCGGGAGGAGGGGGGGGACCCTCGTGGTAAGTCAAGCATTGGCGACGCCGCCTTGGGGTGTCATTGTGTTCGTCATGTTATTGTGTGTTTGTCGTGTTATTGGGTTATGTTGTTTGAGTGCATGGTAGCGTGTTGATAACTATTGATGTATCGATTCGGTGGACGATATCGTCGTTGTAAATTATTTAAATAAATGTGTGTATGTTGTTTGGTTTGTATTGTCCGTGTCAACTGTGTCCATTCACTCCAAAAGCGTGGCGTGGCGCTCGCTCGCCAATTCGAGACCCTACACTGGCGCCCAACGTGGGGCTCTTGGAGTATCGGATGACAGTTTTTTGCGGTTCGGTAGAAATTTTTGTTAGAGCCGGGGTAGAGTAGACCTAGGGGGACTTCTTTGCTAGCGGTGGCGGTGTGCTTCGTTGAGAGCGAGGAGATCGGTATTTGTGACATGTTTGAACTTGTCGGCACTCGAGGTTTTTATTTTTTTCTGCTCGCAAGTGTTTTTGTTGTTGGTGGTTTTCAAGAACGTTTAATCAGTTAGGACGACAGCCATGTTGTCTGCACCCTGGGATGAGCAAGACTTAGAGCACGTGGTTTGTAGGCCAGGCCCGAAGTGAGTGAGTACGGAAGCCTCGTGGGTGGTCCGATTTCAGTAAATAGCTTCTTCTATCTCTTTGGGCTCAGGGAGCCGGGCGTCGTTGCGGTATGGTATTGCGGCACGACGCCGGGGCATTGACATCGTCTGGAACGCTGGACGCCGATCGCTCGGTAAGCTGCTGTGTGCGGCGAGCGATTGGGCCACCTTCCACAGTGGATGTCTCCTCGCAGCTGCCTCTTCTACGCCTAGGCTGGGTGCTGGGTGGATGCCGGTGGTTGCCAAGCGACTCATTAGGCCTAAGGCTCTGTGCAGCCGGCTGTAGCAAGTGGCACAACCAGGAAGATCTTGGCATCGAGGTGTTGCACTCTGCTTCCCTCACTTTTTTTTTATCTTGTGATGCACGAGTCAGCAAAGAGTGGTTTTCGTTTTATTTTTGATGGGCGTCTCGGCCACCACCAATGTATTAGCTAGCAGTACTGACCTTCGTACCACGTGAGCAAAAAGCCCGAAGCTTTCTTTTTTAGGTCCTGCTCCATTGTTTCTTTCGAGTGTTTTGGAATGTACACAGCGGGAGGGATGTAATCTATGGCTGGCTGTCTTCGGCACATCGTCAGCGCCACTGGCCAGGAATGCGGTCGTGAGGTCGGGCGATGGAGGTGCCTGGGACCTGCGCAACTGCCTGCTGTCCGGCACCCTCACGAATGCTGGTCGCAACGGGAAGACGTGTCGGCGCTAGTGACGGTTCGTCGTTCCGACGGCAACGTTGCTGTTACGAGACCGGTACTGAGGTTAAGTCGAGTCGGACAGTGCAGCAGTGTCGACCGGCGGCGGTGTCGTGGTGCACAGACTTTATGAAGAAACATGTGTTGTCATTTTTTGTTAAAGCTTGTGTAGCTAATTTCTTTGTTTTTCAAAATATGGTTTGAATTAAGGTTGGGGGGATGTGGGGGTGCTGACATTCTTTGTAAAGTCGTTTGCGCTACGTAGCTCACGTGTGTAGCCCAAAAGCTGCACTTCGAGTTACAACCGGCTGGTGATAGATGGCGCTGTGTTCGCGTTGAGCACCACTATTATCATCATGGTTGTTAGAGTGGTAGCGCCGACAGTGACCCCTAGTGGAAAATAAGCCTTGGTGGCGGGCGAGAGTTGAGCGAGCCTCTTCTGCGCGTGGCGGTTGCTGCAGACGGTTGTCTCTAGCGTGGGTCCTCGGCGCGTGGCACCGCGGGCCGCGCGCCGTCGGGGGGGGGGAGGGGGACCCTTGTGGTACGTCAAGCGTTGGCGACGCCGCCTTGGGGTGTTGTTGTATGTTTGTCATGTTATTGGGTTATGTTGTTTGAGTTCATGGTAGCGTGTTGATAACTATTGATGTATTGATTCAGTGGACAATATCGTCGTTGTAAATTATTTAAATAAACGTGTGGCTGTTGTTTGGTTTGTACCGTCCGTGTGAACAGTGTCCATTTACTCCAAGAGCGTGGCGTGGCGCTCGCCAATTCGAGACCCCACGACTGATTACGCACATTTTATTTTACGGCTTACTAAACGCCGACATATGGAGCTGTCCCGTCACTGCTCTTTGTTTTTTTTCTATTTTTGATAGTTTTTTACGTTACTGGAGGTGCACGTGCCTCTACAATTTTCCTTAATCTATATAGTCTTTCAACAGGAATACATTCTAGTGGCAGCCGTTGAAAGCCAGTACCTTTGCTCCTAACTAAAACTACACAATGGAGAAAAGGAAATCACCCTGGTCGTGAAATAGTGCCAGGTTCTTAACGCGATGCGTTCGTTTAGAGTATGACGTCCCGTGTTTCTAAAAAACGCGGCACTTTTGTATGATGTTCCGAATAACCTGCTTGATTCTAACTTCATGACTCTTCATTTTAATGCATATGATTAGGAACCTAATTGTAAATTACATTTTTTCACGCACAAGATATTGTTTTATTGCCGTCTCAAACACATTTGCCTATCGTTTGCTAGCGCACTGATAACAGCTGAAGTGCTTATATTTCACTGGGGTCCTTCAACGCTGAAATAATCCTGCTTATACTAACCGCTTTCTTTCGCTTATTTACCCATTTATAGCTTGCAAAGAGTCGTTAGGCAATACTTAGTGCAAAATAACACAAGGACGAGAAAGGAGGACACAACATGTTGTCCTCTTTACGGTAGCTTTTGGCGCGAAATAAAGACGAGAGACTGACAAGCGCAAACTATCAACTGATCTTATTTCGTGCTAAAGACAGCCGTAAAATGAATCAATTAACTTGCCCAACAAGTCACTCTACGTTATCCTTGTGTTCATCATCATCATCAGCAAGACACAGTCTTGTGGTATCTGCGGCCACGTTATATCTACGAACTCTTTAATCTTATCGGCTCACCTAGCATTGTCTCCCCCTCGTGCGTTTGCCTTCTCTGGGAATCCTGCCTACGTTCCACGTGCCCGGCCCATTTCATCTTATTGATTTCAACTATGATAATCTTGACCCCGGTTTGTCCCCTGACTCACTCTGCTCTATTTTTGTCTTTTCAGGTTACTCCTACCAGCTTCATCTCCATCGCACGCTGGAAAGGAAAATTATGTCAAAAGAAAGCAACTGGTGTTAGTGCTAAACATTGCCTAATGCAAGCAAAGGCCGAATTTCTCCCCCTGTGAGAAAAAGTCTGTTGCGTACTGTTTTTTTTTTTCGTTTTCTGTTTTTTTTGCTGACATTTTAGGTCTTTAGACGGTTTTTGGTGGTTGTTTTGCTGATACAAATCTAGATGGCGCCACAACACTGAGGACGTCGTCTTACCATGGCGTCTTTCTGTCATGGCCTTCAGCACCACTGCTGAACATCTAGAGAGAGAGAGAGAGATTGACTTTATTTAAACATATCCTGAGGAGGCTGAGAAAAGGCCATTCCGACCCGTAATTCAACCTGGAGGTTCCGCCCAGGGTGGCGCTGGCAGCCGAAGGCTTGTGTTCGAATTTGCAGAGATTGATGGACATCTGCGGTAATGAGGGAGATATGTTAGATTTTAGATTCAGTAAGGAAAAATCAGCAGTCATGATTTTCAATGACAACGAAGGTAGTGAGATTAGAATACAGGAGGTCACGCTAGAGATAACAGATAAATACAAATATCTGGGCGTATGGATAAGCAACGGGATCGAGTACCTGAAGGAACACGAAATATACGTGACGACTAAAGGTAACAGGAATGCAGCAGTGATGAAAACTAGGGCACTGTGGAATTACAATAGGTATGATGTTGTGAGAGGAATATGGAAAGGGGTCATGGTTCCTGGGCTGACGTTCGGCAATGTGGTCTTGTGCATGAGATCAGAAGTTCAAGCAAGATTAGAAATTAAGCAACGTGAAATAGGTAGGCTTGCTTTAGGAGCTCACGGGAATGCACCGAATCAGGGAGTACAAGGTGATATGGGATGGATATCATTTGAGGGCAAGGAAGCTAGCAGCAAGATAAAATTTGAGAAACGATTGAGAGAAATGGGGGAAGAGCGTTGGGCTAGGAAGGTTTTCAGCTACTTGTACATGAAGAATGTCGATACAAAATGGAGGAAGCGAACCAGGAAGTTGACTGGTAAATACTTAGAAAACAGCAGGTGGCCAAACCAAAAAGAACTATCGGTTAAGAAGAAAGTGAAGGAAATGGAGACTGACATGTGGAGAATGGGCATGATTAAGAAGTCCGCACTAGAGATCTATCGAACTTTTAAGCAGGAAATTGCCAAGGAAAGGATCTATGATAATACTCGGGGTAGTTCTCTACTGTTTGAGGCCAGGACGGGAGTACTGCGAACCAAGACATATCGGGCCAAATACGAAGGGGTAGACACAGTATGCAGTGCTTGTGGAGAGGAAGAAGAAACTGCCGAACACTTGATAATGTTCTGTAAAGGGCTTCACCCTATAGTTCAGGATGATGGCGCAGAGTTTTTCAAAGCACTGGGGTTTAGGGACCGGTAGGGCAAAATAGACTTTAAACGGGTAGACTTAACTAGAAGGAGGTCATGTGAGTGGTGGCTAAAGTCAAGGCACGAGTGAAAATTAAACTCTTCACTGCAAAGTACGAATCCTCAAACTCACTTTTTAAGGAAAAAAATATAGTTTTTGGTTCATTAAGTATTATGGCTTGGTGGCGCTAACCACCACCCGATCTAAAGGGTACAGCCATATCCATTCATTGTAGCGATGTCCCGGGCCCTCTGGACCGCCTGTAGTTGCAGCTTGTATTGATTGCTCTTGAGGGCTTCCTGCCAAGCCTCTTGGGTATTCAGTTGTGCTGCGCTATGGGTAGGGCACAGCCAGAGCATGTGTTCGAAATTGCAATAGGGATGGTTGCAAAGGGAGCATGTGGGTGGTGTGTCGGGGTCGACTCTGTGTAAGGTGGATGGTGTTATGCACGTACGTGTTTGCAATCTTCTGAGAGTTAGAGCTTGTGCTTTGTTAAGTTTTGGGTGCGGTGCTGGGAAGGCACGTCTTTGTCCCCGGTAATGTGAAGTGATCTCGTGGTATGTGAGTGCTTTGTCCTGGCTGCAGAGATTCTCGTACCGCTCACTCATCGAGGGGACGTTGTCCGCGGCGCGGCGAGTGAGCTCATGCGCCAGGCGGTTGACCTCTTCGTTGGGTTTGCAATGGTCGATTCCCGGTAACTGTCCCATGTGGGCTGGGAACCAGGATACGTAGATTCGAGCTTTCTTTTCCTTAACAAGGGTTTCTTTGCTCTCGTACTCTCTTATTGCGTTGACGGTGAGTTTTCCAGTGCTTATAGCTGCTAGGCCTGCCGCGAACGTTCGTGCCGCCATCTTAGAGTCTGTGTATATTGTGGAGTAGGCTTGGCAGCTTTGCAAGGCTAGCGCGGTCACCATTTCCTCTGCTTCGTGGACATGGCTTGTTTGAACGGTTGCCGCGTTTATGAGGTTTCCGTCTATATCAACGACCGCTATAGCAAACGCCCCTGCCATAGTAGTGGGCGGCATCTACGAATAGCGCGTGCGTGTTGTGTTTTTCTTGCCTTGTTTATGAGTGCCCTCGCTCTGTCCTTCCCTCGCCCTTTGTTGAACGTAGAGTGAACGTTGCTGGGGATTGGCTCAACCCTAATGTGTTTCCTCACGTCATTACCAAGTTGTGTTCTTTTCTCTGGTTGAAAAATTGGGCAAATGCCTGCGTCTCGTAGGATGAGATGGCCTGCCTGCGTCAACGACAGGCGTGTGATGTGTGCGACTCTCTGAGCCTCAAAAATTTCTTCGGCTGCGTTGTGCAGACCAAGTTGCTCGTGTTTCTCGTTGCTCGTGCTATTGGGCAAGCCGAGTGCCGTTTTCAGTCCCTTGCGGAGCATGGAGTCGACCTTTTTGATTTCAGCCTTCGTAAGTTTCAGAAACTGGAACGCGTATGCTACGTGACTTACGAGAAAGGCGTGATACGCCTTCATGATGTTGTCTTCTAGGATGCCTGCTCTCTTGTTGGCGATTCTAGCAATGCCTCTTGAAAAACTGTTCGTGCTTTTTTCAAGGCGCTTTAGTGCTTCTTTGTTGTGGCCCTCCTTGGCGCTTAACGTTAGCCCTAGTACTTTGACCGTATATACTTGCGGTATCGTTTGGTTGTTCTCAGCTTTGAGCACTACTTGCTGCTCCTCTTCGCCCGAATTTCGTCGAGGGTGAAAGAGCGTTAGAGTAGATTTAGTGGGGGACAATGCGAGTTCAGTTGGCTTAAGAAATTTTTCAGATGTAGTCAGTGCTTGTTGAAGGATTCCTTCCAAGGCACCATATGAGTGGGCACATGGGACCCATACGGTAATATCATCCGCGTATATGGCGTGGTGCACGGATGGGATTTGAGCGAGCTTCTCCGACAACTTGTGCATCGCCACATTAAAGATCAATGGCGAGAGCACTGACCCTTGTGGGGTGCCAATATTTCCGAGTCGTTCGGGTTCGCCGCATTGCTCTCCTATGCGTATGGTGGCGGTTCGGTTCGCCAGAAAGCCTTTAATGTAGTTGTAGAATTTCTCGCCTAGATTCATGTGCGATATTTCACCCAGTATGTGTTCATGTTTTACGGTGTCAAAGGTCATGGCGAGGTCCAGGGCTAATATGGCTTTGGGCGTGTGGAGGAGGCCGTAACATATGTGTTTTCTTAACATCAACATGGCGTCCTCTGTGGACAGTGCCTTGCGGAAGCCAATAATGTTGTGTCGAAAGAGCCCATTGCTCTCAATGTGGTCCGTGATACGGTTGAGTATTGCATGCTTAGCTACTTTTCCAACGCAAGATGTGAGTGATATATGGGCCTTAAATTATCGATGCTAAGCGGTTTCCCAGGTTTCGGGATGAGCGAAACCTTGGCACTACACCATTCTTTAGGCACGGTACCCGTTTCCCATGCCTCATTTATATTCTTAGTAATGATTACAATTGCTTTATTGTCTAGATTCCGTAGCAGTTTACTGTCGATTCCATCTGGCCCTGGCGCCGATCTGCCATTGAGTTGTTGTAAAGCGTACCGTATTTCAGCTTCGCTGAATGGTTCGTCTAGCTTTTCTTGCAGTCGACCTCCATATGAGGGATTTTTGGTTTCCCAGGCTACTGATTGCTTTCCAGTGGGAGATATTTTTGGCCTAGCGTTTTGAGGAGAGCTTGGGATCCACCACTATCCTGGGCGTGCTTGTGCACCAATCGTTCAATTTGCGGCTGGTGCCGCTTCTGGTGGGTTTGTTGCTGTCCGCCATAAGGTGTTTGAGCAGCCCCCATTGCTTCCCTTCCTCATTTTGCCATCTGCTTCGTCAAATGTGTTGTTCCACTGCTGGGCGCAGAGTGTTTTGGCGTGATATTCGATTTCGCGGCCAAGGTCCGCGATTTTTGTGCGTAAGTGTCTGTTGAGCTTGTTTTTATGCCACGCTTCTTTTAGGTCATGCTTTTTCTGCAGCAAACTGGCCAGGTGAGACTCAATTGCCTGGTTGGATTCATCAGTCTCGACTTCTTTGGTGGCCTCATTCGCTGCCATTTTTAATTCATTTGAGAGGGCTTCATATGATAGTTCTGTATTGCCCTTGTGCTCCCGTATTTTACGGAACTGGTCCCAGTCTGTGATCTTGAAGTTTCTTGGCGATTTCGCCTCGTTCTCAACGGTAATTTCCAGGATGCAGTGGTCGCTACCTAGGTCTTCGGCGAGGTTATCCTAGGTAGCTCTGACGTTCTTGGTGAAGGTTAAGTCCGGCATTGTGTCCCGCTGTACCGAATTACCTCTTCTTGAAGGGAGGGCAAAGTTGTTTATCAGCTGCAGGTCCAGCGCATTTGCGCTTTCTGCTAACTTGGGGCCTTTGCCTTCGCTTTTTAAGTATCCCCATTCGGTACTCCTGGCATTGAAATCGCCCGGTACTATGAGCGGATTGTCACCCGCCATTTTTACCGCCGAGGTAAGCAGTCTGTTGAAATCTCTTTTCTTATCTGATGGAGGACTGTAAACATTGAGCACAAAGATGGTTCTTTTAAACAGCCCTGTGTGGTAAGATTTCCACCAGGAACGTTTCCAGGCCTTTTTGTATATGGGGCCACCCCTTTCGGCGAACACTATGTCCTTCCGGATGATGGTAGCCACTCCTCGCGTCTTGTTCTGCTCGGGGTGCAGGGTCGGCCTGGCTACCCTGTACCCCTGTATGTGAATGCTTTTAGCAGTTTTGCTTTCTCTATATTCCTGTAGCAATATTATATGCGGCTTTTTTACAGGCTAGCAATAGTTGTGTTAGTGCTGCTTTGCGTTTCTGAAGTGAGTTACAGTTCCACAGCCAGATCTTAATCTCATTACGGTCAGCAGCCATTTTGGCTTGGTAGCTTGTGTGCGTCGCGGCTCGTTATTTCCACGAGATTGTGTGCTTTGACTGGTCAGACTTTAGCTCTAGAAGTTATGCTCGGTACGCTTGCCGTAACCGCTGGTTTGCCCGCACTTAGGTTCTGAGGAGCACCTGCCAAAGGTGGGTTGGCTGCCATCTTCTCCAGGCTCACGAGCCTCTGGTCAGCTTTGTCAGTGTATGTCTTGAAGGTTTCCATAAACTTGGCAAGCGTGTTCGCCAACGTATCAATTTTGTCGTTGAGCTTAGTTCTCGCGGACTCGACATTTGTCTGTGGGGCTTCTTTTTGTATCGAGACCATCTCGATCTCCTCCGTCGTGTCACTGTCGCTGTCTACGGCTTTGCGTTTGTGTGTGTTGCGGATCGTTTGTTGTGAGCGTGTTGTCAGTGTTGCCGGTGAGCTCGACAGATTAATTCCATGGCAGCTCTCTATTCTAGCTATTGAGGCCCGGAGCTCTTCAAGCTCCTTCTTGAGGGCCCTGTTTTCTTGTTCAAGCGCTACAATACGAGAATCGGGAACATGCTTTGGCTGTGCCTTACCTTTGGGCTGGCTACTTTTGCTTCGTGATTCACCTGCAACCCTGCTGGCCCAGGAGCTATTGTTCGGCTGCTGCTGCTACATGGCTGTTGGTCTCGTTCTCGATCGGGATCTGGAGCACTCCCGAGATTACAGGCGGTTGTCGGATCCCGACAGGGTCGAGGGGCGCCCTCCGGAACGAGAACGGCCTCTGGATCGAAAACGCCTTTTGGATCGGGAACGCCCTCTGGATCGGGATCTCCCCCTGGATGGAGAACGGTGATGGACGCTCGAGGCGTTCTCCCGTCCCGGCACCTGGTTGTGTCAGGGTTCCTTAAACGTGACAGATGTTGGTGCGTCTTGACGTTGTTGTGCTTGCCACTCTTGCTTTCTGCGCCTTCTTCTCCTTCTCACTATGTATGGAATGTGGAAGCGTCTTTTGCATTCGTGATCTCCGGTGGGGTGATTTCCATCGCAAAGCTTTCATTTCGGCTCGCAGTGATGCACGCCGTCTTCTTGTAGCGTTTCACCGCAGTTGTGACATTTCTTGCTCGTTGCGTTTGTGTGCCGGCAAACATCGGCGCGATGGCCGACTCCTCCGCACGTTCTGCAAACATCGACTTGTCGCATGTAGAGCGAGCAGGGAACCATGGCGGTTCCGCATATCACTGTGCTCGGAAAACGTAACCCGTCAAAGAGGATTGCGCCTACTTTGGTCTTTTTAATGCGTCTTGCCTCGATGGCAGTGGGATTTTGGTCGTGCACAATCAGGCGTTTGAGCGTTGCGTCGTCAAGGGAGAGATCAACGTTCTTGATGACGCCCTTGCATGTATTATCGGGCGCGGCCACGTATGCGGCAACTTCGAACGAGTCTTGGTTTGTGTGCAGTTTCTACCGTTCACGTATGATGTAGCATTATTTGGTATGGCGTAGAAATAACAATGGTGTTTTGCGTATTGTTGGGGCAGATCGTGTCCCTCCCGTGCTTGTTCGTCGGTGATCTGGGCGGCCATGATGACGGCTCTCACCAGCAGAACGAGGTCGACTCGGGCTACGTCCAATCCTCCTCTGGGTCTTATAATTACCCTGATCTGGTCCTTGGGTAGGCGGGGTAGCCTGGAAGCGGATACCACACGGTGTAGTGCCGATTGACTTTTTTTAAAGCCCCTGGGGTGCTTCGGCTGGTTGCTGTGCTCGACCGTCCCAGCGGCCAGCTCCTCGTTCGGCGGAGCCGTCTGTCTTCAGCGTCCCATGGCGGTGGCCCATCCTGGTCCGTCGAAGATCTCCGCGCTTACTTCCATTCCCTCCACGGTTATGGTGGAAGGCATTTTCAGTGCCTGGTTGTCGGCTGCGACGTACGGAGGTTGATCCAGTAGCTGCCGCGTCTGGCCGTGCCCTTGGCTCTTGGCTACGTGTAACGGCCGTACTTCTCGCCAACCCTAAGTGTGGTTAAGGTTAGCGGGGACGCTAACCTTAACCACACTTAGGGCTGCTGAAGGCTACGGCAGAAAGACGGCCACGGTAAGGAAAGTCAACCTAGTGGCACTTACGGCGATTGTTATAACGCGTGAACAGAACGACATCAAAGAGACAAGAAGAAGACGACGCCCCTTTGTCGTCGTTCAGTTCTCACGCTATAACAGTCGTCATGTCATACCAACTAGCTCAAACCGCCACGCTTCTGAGGTACTTATGGGTGCAGTTTCCTTCCGCCTCTATCTTATCATGTTATCTTGCGCTGTGTGGCCCGTAAGTTCGAAACGCGCGCGTTTATTTACTTCATATTGACGTCCTGAAGCCTCGACAACAATGTATTCACCTTTTCATAAACGCCTCCCTGGGCGCCGCCATAGCCCTCCTTGGGCTGTGCAAATTGGCGTGTCCCCTCGAAAATGCACTGGCAACGCTGCGCCCTTAGCCTTTGTACTCCCGCGCACAGCCCATCATGGCGGTGTTTTAGATGCGGAGCATCTAATACTTGAGGCTTGTAGTGCGGCGCCGTCCGCAAGCTTCCTCCTCCTTCTTCCACCATCTGTGCATCCCTTCCTCCTCTACACACCGCGCGCGCTTCACTCCCCCACCATCTGTGCACCCTTCCTCCTCTACACACCGCGTGCGCTTCTCCTCTTCACGAACATTCGCTAGCTGTATAATGTAGCGAGCATGCGCCGTCACGCTTCGAGAACATCGGCAGCTGACGCGCGCGCATGCGCCGTCGCGCTTCGAGAACATCGGCAGCTGACGCGCGCGCATGCGCCGTTGCGCTTCTCCCCCTTCTCGAACATTCGACACTGACAGTGCATGCGCCGTCGCGCTGTATATATACTCAAGGTCGGCGCTCGCTCGCTCAGTTGCCGCTCGTCGGTTGGTTGTACGGCGCGTCGACGTCCAAGGTCGCGGTGAAATGAATTCCAACGAATCCACAAACACAATGATCGACGTCCCTTCGACCAGCGCCGCCCTTTCGCATACGTGTGTACGTGTTCACTCATTTAACACCCCCTCCTACAACCACGTTAACCAATTTAGGCCTTGGACCCAAGTAAGTCGCAATTTAACACCCCATTTCACAACCACGTTAACCAATTTAGCCATCGACCCAAGTAAGTCGCACTTTAACACCCCGTTAACCAATTATATGCTCCGCATCCTCCTCAGTGTTCCCCCGAGGGAAGCTGCAGGCAATTTTTTTTTCTTACTGTGAAAAGGTGTATAGGTTGGTACTTTGCAGTGTTTTCTACATTCATTCTCAAATTCTTGAAGTCAAGGTTTAGCAGGCATGGCTAAATAAACACAGCTAATCTCCTTAATATTAACAGTGCATACCTGATGTCTTGTCCCCAGCGTGAGATGACACGAAGTGGTAGCTGATTTCACCATTTATTTATTGCTGTGATGCCAGTGGGCGTGTAGCAAGCGTGCCTTTGGATCGAAGCGGGTGGACGCGTCTGTACGGGTGCTGCCGTGTTTGCTCCTATACCTAGCTACCAGCGCTTACGGCGACGGCCACATTGTGGTTATATAAGAGGGAAAAGAAGAGAAAAGTATGCCCCGTAACTGTGTGCATCAGCGTGCGACACCTTAACAGTAGCTCACAAGGGATGGGGGTGAGGAGAGATTAAAAAGGATATGATTCAAGGTATATATATAGAGAGAGATCGCTAGGACAGTGAGCGACGACATATGAGAGATAGGAAAGAGGAAACACGGTCACAGAAGTCCGAGGACGGGACACCACTTGCGAGAGCTCTTGTCAGCGACAGGAGATGGCGTAGGGGTAATCCAGTCGGCCAGAGCTGCGCTGTCGTCGGTGATCGCCACAACCGGTCGGCACGGAATCCAGCGAGCGAGTTCCCATGGCCGCTTGGCTGGCTGTGTGTTTGTAAATGATTCTTAAAAGAGAGAAAAGAAGAAAAAAGTGAGCCCCGTAACTGTCTGCATCACAGTGCGACACCTCAACAGTAGCTCACGAGGGATGGGGGTAAGGAGGAGGAATTAAAAAGGGATAGTGATAGGGGCAGGGACAGAGAGACCCACATACAGAAATAAGGAGGAAATAGGAAAGACCACTCAACGAGAGCTTCACGGCGTCAGGAGATGGCGTATACGGCGAGCCAGTCAGCCAGAGCTGCGCTGTCGTCGGAGATCGTGGGGCACAAACTGGTCAATGCATCCGCTCTGGTGACTGGCGGGGAGCAGGCCAGTTTACGGTCACGGGGTCAGATGTGGCAGCACACGGGCGCCGCTGGGGAAAATCGTCTATAGTTGTTGAGATAAGAAATAACCCTCGCCTTACTTCCCGCAAACGAAAAAGCAAAAAATCCGAGTGATCTTTTTTTAACACGAAAGGATTTCATGCCGGTGTCCACCGTAGAACCATGGACGTATTCTGTCACGGATATGACGTAAAATATATACGAAAAAGTTGTAAAGAGGGAACTAAAAGAACTTCTATAGTCGGGCGTCAAACCTGCTACCTATCGCTCCGCAGCACGCGGTGCGAGACTCCTAGGCTATGAAATAAATGTTGTGCAGCTAATTAACGGCAAGCCATTTATAGGTGATGCGCACTGCGCCGACGACGCCATCTGCCGCCACGGGTCTGAAGCGTTGGCAGGCTCGGGTGAGCAGTATTCCCGCGAGCGTATAGACGAGTGCGTGGAAGTATGTGTTCTTTATTCGTGATTTAACTATTCTGTCGGCCTTCAGCGATGTTGAGGAATAACTGCTGCATTGTTGGATGCTCAAATACATACGAAAATTCACCAGGAACGCTCTTTTCCAAGTTTATGGTGCTGTTTCAGGAGCAACGAAGACTGCGGCGGTAGATTGCGGCTGTCCGATGCCGAAGGTAAGCAATCGCACTTCGTTTACGGCATTGTTTGGACGATTACCGTGTTTATAGTTTTCCACTTATGTCGCTATCTTCTGAGTACGCTACGCTTACGGTTGGTCGCCTCGCCTGCATTATGAACGCTGCACTCAACATGAGGTACTTTTTTTACTGATGAGACGCAATGCCTCTCTATAAGCACGAATGTCGCTAAGCGCAAAGCGAGAGAGCAGATGACGGCCCTTTTATAAAAGTGCTGTGTACAATGGTCACAAGTGTGCTGCACGGAATCGGCTGCATTCTACCTGTTGATGGCACTAGAATCCGATCGTCAATTGTTCGTTGTATCATTACACCAATTATATGCACTTTGGTTGTACAACTGTATACCACATGGCACGTGTGAGCATCGAAGGCTTTTGACAGGACATTCACTGTCCTTTTGAATTTTTGTAACGTGCATGACTTTTTGCTGATATGAAACAGCCGAACGTTAAGCCTTTGTGTCTTCTTCTAATGTTCATTTGTTTTACGCAAGCATGTTATCAGTGGGGCAATATATAAGGCGGGGGGGGGGGGGTGATTGCTTTCCCTCTGTATTCGCCTAAGAGGGAGGGGCGCGAGATCTGCTCCATGCAATGAATCTATCATCATTACTCTTGGTGGAGTAAGAGCTGGCCACGCCACGCGACATGTTCCTAGCAATACCACGTAAAACAACATAACTAATCATGTGGTTGTTCCTGCTGAAACCACGCAGTTACGTAACTAATCTGGTGCGCCTCAGGGCAGTGTCCTTGGCCTCTTATTATTCTTGATATTCATTAATGACATAACCAACGAAATTCATTCCTCTATTCAAATTAGATTATTTGTGGATGATTGTGTACTTCATAGTAAATTGAAAGTCATGAAGACCAAGTATCACTCAACAATAATCTCCAAGTATTCTTTC
>WOVY01008352.1:0-31493 GCA_013436015.1 Rhipicephalus annulatus
CCTACACAGTCATAGTTGTCGAGTTTTGTCTTCAACATCTTCGCCAGGCAGACTAGAGAAGATTGGAGGCTCCCGAGGGAGGTTGTTAACCGGGCTGGGGCTGGCGACGGGTGGTTCGGTTGTACTTGCTCTTGCGCCATGGTGCTCTGCTGGCGTAAGTGACGTCCCGAACGGAGCTACAGGAGCTGGCTTTGGATAGAGAGAGGTCAAAGAGATCGAGGAGCACCTTCCACCACTTGAAAGAGCATGGTTCAGCTGACGCTATATTGAAGCAATAGCAGATGGAGCCGAATTTTAATAGGAACGATGCGAAGACTGATGACGGTTATTGACAGAAGATGAAGATGAAGTGGAATGAATTTTTACAATAATTATATTCGCGGTTGTTCTTTATGTTTAGCAGCACCCGTTGAAATTAGAATGTTTCCAGTTAGCTTTTCAGGAAACTTCTAAGTTAAAAAATTGACCTGATTTTTTAACCTTTGAAAGGCGCAGCATATAGTGATTTCATTCGATTTCAAGCATTGCTAGCTTCCCTTTATGCTAGGCTAGGCAGATAACAGAAGTTTTAACGGGGGACGCAAATGATTTGATGTGTGCTCTTTCCGCGGCATTCATGCACTACGTTTGAGCGTTTGTAAAATGCAGAGAGCATCATTTTCAACTGCCAACGACAAACCACAAGAACGAGCAACCTTTGACCTGCCATTTTCTCCACACTCTAAAAAAATATCAAGTAAATAGGGTGTCTTTTCGTCCTACATCAATAATAGTTATCAGGCATGCGTGCGCTTCCTCTCTTAAAAACTCGGCGCTAACCACTTTCTTATCGAAAATGCAATGTAACCCTGATAATGGGCATGTTGATCGTGACCAGAATGTACCGGGCGCGGGGCGGTAGCGCAAGGATGGAACGTCATATAGATGACAAAACTGTTGTGGGACAGAAAGACACCCTTCTTACTCGTTCTTTTTTTAGAGTGCAGCATGACAAATCCACAGCATCGCTCGTCGGCGTGGACAGCCTCGAGCTCGGGAGACCGCATACTTTTTCTCCGAAGGCTCATTCTACTTGCGACTTCACAACAACGTTTCGATAGAAATGAGCGCGTCCTTTCTGACAGCTGGCCGATCGCCCCGGTGCTGTATACAGCACCACACCCATCTATTGCGCGAATAGTATATTATGGCTTTTAATAAATTATGATTCCTGACATGAACCTCTATACGCAATACTGTACATAAACGCACCAACATGTACGTTATGCTTGCGAAAAACGTGGGAGACTGTACTACGTCTACGTGCTTTGCTGAGTGGAGATCATCTGTCTGTACTTCGTTGAACAATGCATGAGGACTTTTATTTATTTTTTGCGGCTGATCGCACATCAGGGCGCGTTCAACTGCTGTATGATTCTCGATAATGGAAATGCACTCGAAAACAGATCGTTCATTGTTAACCTTTGGCTCCGTTCGGGAGGCGCAATCTTCAAACTAAAAACATGTATATATTATAGTCCAACGCACTCATTGTGACTGCCCGCGAGGGTTCACATAAAGCCGTGCACACGTACAGCTGCATATATAGGCGAATGGTGCCTTTAAGAAATGCAAAATGGTATAATGTAGCACACAATCAAATCATCTAAGAAAATGTGAAGTGCACATATAAGGCCGCAGAAGTCCATCCAGATTGTGTGGCGCGGTGGCGTATTGGATACAATGTCTGCTTGTCACGCGGAAGATCCAGGTTTAAATCTCCATTGTGAAGGGTCTGTGTTTGTCTGTTGATATGTTGTTTAAAACGAGGTGCTCTGTGCAGCGCTCCCTTGATATGTATTGGATATTAATGAGGTAAAAGAACGAAACAAAAAGCGAGGAAGTCATAATTGGTCCAAAAATTGGGAATTCTTCTCTAGTTTTCAGAAAATTGGTGATAAGCAATGCATATAATTTTGACGCGCACACGGCCGTATGTAGGGATCCCAAAGTTGACCTGAAACACTGCTTAACCAGATCGATGCTATGCGTTACTTTAAGCGGTCACTCTTAAACTGCTTTCTGGCAACGAGAAGACCCGCACCCATTCAGGACGCATAAAAAAGCCACTTAGCCAGTAACTGCGAAAAAAAGCCATATAATAAATTCGACAATTCTGCGTAATTTGGAATCAACGCTATGCGAAGCATATGGAGGGATGGTGACCAGGTTGCAACTTTAATTTGAACGACACGTAATCAAATGGCAAACGTTGCACGCGCATACATATGTTGAAGAGTCGCAGATCTTAATATAACTAGTTTCTTGCATTTGCGTAACGATATCAGCTGAAACATGCATTAGGCAACACCGGAAGGTAATATGAAGCGCTGATGTTCGCGAAGATGCTGGCCCAGGACACAGCTACATATTGTTACGTAAAAATGACACGAGGCGTGTCTATTTAAAATCTACATTCAAACTGATGCGTATGGCGTCGACTACGATGGAAGACAGCACGCACAACCGACAGACCACTTCCTCGTTGTCGTCTTCTGACCGCTGATACGTCAGCTACGTAGCATTACTCCTCCCGGCGGTAAAAGCGCCGTCTCGTGCACATTAACTATGGTCTTCAGTAGGCAGGTGGTAAGGTTTTAGCCTGCTGACGTGCACATCACAGGGTATGGTTGAAGGCACGCTTGTGGTCTCAGATGCAGGAATGATATCATAGGTGACGTCGGTTACCTGGCGGATGATACGGTAAGGACCCATGTAGCGAGACAACAACTTCTCTGATAAGCCAACTCGACGAACTGGGCACCACAGGAGAACAAGAAAACCGGGTGAGAAGTGAACATAAGCATGCCGGCTGTCGTAGATTGCTTTCTGGGTGGCTTGCGAAGCCGAAAGTCTAGAGCGGGCGATTTGACGTGCCTGGTATGCACGGGCAATAGCGTCGCGTGCATATTCGGTTGACGTGTTGTAGTGGTTGGAAGTAGGGTGTCGAGTGATAACTTCGGATCATGGCCATAAAGCAAATAAAAGGGTGAGTAACCACTAGTGTCGTGGCGTGAAGAATTGTACGCGAAGGTCACGTGAGGTTGCGCCAAGTCCCAGTCATGGTGGTCAGAGGACACATACATAGCGAGCATGTCCGTTAGGGTCCGATTTAGCCGTTCGGTTATGCCATTTGTTTGGGGATGGTAGGAAGTGGTCAGCTTGTGGTAAAATTCGCGGCTAAGATCCGTGAGTGATTGGCGAGGAGCACCATGGTGTAGGATGACGTCGTGGAGCAAAACGTCCTTAACGTCAGTAGCGTTGCTGGTGGGGAGCGCTCGAGTTATGGGCATACCTAGTCGCGTAGTCTATAGCAATGGCGACCCACTTGATGCCCGATTTCAACTCGGGAAAAGGACCGAGAAGATCTACACCAACACGGAAGAAAGGTTCGGTTGGGATGGAGATCGGTTGAAAAAGTCCAGCCGGGACGCAGTAGGTCGCTTCCTACGTTGGCATTTATCTCAGGAGGACACGTAACGGCACACGGACCGGGCGAGACCGCGCCAAAGGAAACGGCGACACACGCGGTCGTACGTCCGGGATACGCCCAGATGACGAGCAGTTGGTTGATCGTGAAGCTCGTGCAGCACGGTTGAACGCAAATTTTTCGGCACGACAAGAAGGAGCTCAGGGCCATCTGGCTGGAGGCAACGACGGTACAGCGTGCCATTCAGGAGGACGTACATGCGAAATGACGTGTCGTTCGGAGAAGATTCGAGGCGCTCATTAAGTTGTCGCAGAGAAGCATCACTACGTTGCTCATCACCAATCAGAAGAAACTGGGACGTAGACATGATGCTGAGGCTAGGCTCAATGTCTGGTTCGTCGGGCTGATCAACAGGGTAACGGGATAAGCAATCGGCGTCCAGATGGAGACGTCCAGGCTTATAAGCAACCGCGTAGGAATACTCCTGTAGGCGTAATGCCCAACGACCAAGTCGTTCAGTGGGGTCCTTCAGAGAAGAAAGCGAACACAGCACCGTGATGATCTGTGATGACACGGAAAGGGCGGCCATACAAGGACGGAATTTCAAAACCGCCCAAACAATAGCGAGGACATTCCCGTTCTGTTATAGAATAATTGCGTTCAGACTTAGAAAGCAGACGGCTTGCGTACGCGATTACACGGTCGTTGCTCGCTGAACTTGTGCCAAAACTGCACCAATTTCGTGACCACTCGCGTCTGTTCGCACTTCTGTGGGAGCATCGGGGTCAAAATGTGCAAGAATAAGAGGTGTTTTTTGAGCGGTTAGTAGCTGAGAGAAGACGTCAGCTTGAGGAGGGCCCCGAGAAAATGGGACGTCTTGTTTGAGAAGGTCGGTGAGTGGCCGTGCGAGTGCCGCAAAGTTTTTCACGAACCAGCGAAAGTAGGAGCAGAGGCCCACAAAACTGCGAACATCATGGAGAGCGTGGGACTGGGAAGTTTGTTACAGCGCGTACTTTCGCCGGGTCTGGCCATACGACGGCAGCGTCAACAAGGTGACCCAATACGGTAATCTGACGAAGACCGAAGTGGCACTTGGAGGAATTGAGCTGCAGGCCGGCTTGTCGAAATATGGATAGAATAGTCTAAGGCGTTCAAGGTGGGTTGCAAAGGTAGGTGAGAAAATTATTACGTCGTCCAGGTAACACAAACATGTCGACCATTTATATCCTTGTAGGAGCGTGTCCCATCATTCTCTCGAAGGTCGCTGGAGCGTTGCAGAGTCCGAGCGGCACGAACTTGAATTTGTAAAGACCGTCAGGGGGTAACAAGCGGTCTTTTCTCGGTCCGTGTCATCTACAGCAATTTGGCAGTAGCCAGATCGGTGGTCGAGAGATGAAAAGGAGGTGGCGCCATGGAGGCAATCAAGGGCATCGTCAATGCGTGGTAGAGGGTACACGTCTTTTTTGGTAATTCTGTTGAGGTGCCGATAACGAACGCAGAAACGTCCTGAGCCGTTTTTCTTTCTTACTAATACCACGGGAGATGCCCAAAGGCTCGTTGATGGTTCGATTACGTTTTTCGTAAGCATTTTGGCCACTTCTTTCTAAATCACTTCTCGCTCGGACGCTGACACGCGGTACGGCCGACGGTGAATGGACGCAGAGTCACCATTGTTGATTCGGTGAGTGACAGTTTTAGTCTGGCCCAAGGGACGATCGTCGTTGTCGAAAATGTCACTGTATGAGGCCAAAACTTGGCAGAGAGCGTCGGCCTGGTGAGGCGACAGCTCCGATCCAATCATGTTTCGAAAAATACCATCGTCTGAGCTGGGTGACCGTGAGACTGCGCTTCGATCAAGAGCAAATACAGCAACAACCCTGACATCATCCTCTGTTGTGGCAGTTAGCTGGGCTAGAGATATCTGGCAGGGCAACACTTGAGGAGTGAAACCAATGTTAAGGAGTGGAAGTAACACACAGTTATAAGCTATGCTCACGATGGTATAGGGCAAGAGTAACACTGTGCGTCAGCCGAACGTCAGTAATTGGTGTAACGATATAGTCACCATCAGGAACGGGAGGGGGTCGATGACAAAGACACGTACGTGACGGCTCGAGGTGGCAGGCGAATGAAAGTAGTTGGGCTCAAGCGGCTGGTGGGCTTTGCAGAGTAGTCGGCAAAGATTGGTAGATCAAGGCTGAGGGTACCAGACGAACAATCATTTAAGGCCCAGTGTGCCGAAAGGAAATGAAGGCCAAGTATGAGGTCATGAGGGCAGCAGGCTAGCACGGCAAAAAGGACCACGGCGTGACGACCGGCAATGCTGACACGAGCAGTGCACATTCCGATTACTGGTACAGTACCGCCATCGGCAACACGTATTGCCTGCGTCATAGATAGCGTCATAATCTTTTGTAAGCGGCAGCGTAGAGAAGCGGTCAAAATATACAGGTGCGCACATGTGTCAATGAGGGCGGTCACAAGAACATGGTTCGACTTGTACTTCAAGCAGGCTATGGTGCGTGGGAAGCGTCAGTAGAGGATTTTCGGCCGTCATTGGTATTGCAGCTTCACCTCTATAAGCTGCAATATCTAGCTTTCCGTCTGCGGTCGTCCAGAGAAGCTCGGCGAGGAAAAGCGCAAAGGTGGCGGAGAGCGGGATTGGCGACGTAGCGGCGACGAGGAGCGAGAGCTGAGGCGACCGGTCGAAGGGGAGTCAGGGGTAGCGGCGACCGGGCAAAGGGGCGTCAGTTGAAGGCTCGTAACATGACGACGAATAGAAATTGAAGGGTGCGGTGACTGAACGTCGAGGGGTCATCAGATGCATGAGCGCCGAGGTAGAGAAAGTCTGACGTGGTTGGTTTGACCAACGGCGGCGGCAATAGCGAGAAACGTGCCCAGATTGGTGGCAGGAAAAACAAATAGGCTGGTCGTCGGGTGTTCGCCATTCCGAAAAGTTACGGAAGGGCATTGTTGGAGGTGAACGGCGAGCGTGTCCTCGGGAGTAGGACGGGACTTCAGGGCGAGTTAAGGGACATGCTGATGAAAGTCCGAGGTTCGCAAACTCCTGCCTCACCACCGCTTGTATTAACGCCACTGACGGCTGTTGTTGGTCAGAGGCAAGTGTTGTGAAAACGGGTGGCTGAAGAGGAGCCGGACAGGCGGCTTCGATTTCTCGAGGAACAATGCATGTGACGTTGTCAAACGTGGGGGACTGGCGGGCGGCTTCACACGATGAGGTCGCGGATGTGTTGGGCACCCGGGTGAAACGCTGAGTAATACGGCGGCTCTTGGCTTCTTCGAACCGCCGGCACTCTTTAATGATGACGTCGACGGTGGCAACGTTGTTGTAAACTATAAGATTAAATGCGTCGACTGCTAGGCCTTTCAGCACTCACTCATGTGCTCGTCAATCTGGCGGCATAGGGCGATGACGTCGTGAATGCACGAGACGTACGACTCCGTCGACGTCTGTGCTTGAGCCACCAGTTGATTCCGCGCTGCGATCTGCCGCCCAACGGTGTCGTCAAAAAGGTCGCGGATCTTCTCTTCAAAGGAGTCCCAGCTCGTAATCTCCGCTTCGTGCGCTTCGAACCACACTCCCGGTGGGCCATCGAGGTAAAAAGCACATTGCCAAGCATAAGAGTCGGGTCCCACCTATAGCTTGCGCTGACCCGTTCGTACCGGTTGATCCATTTGTCGACGTCAACGCCATCTTGACCGGAAAACACACCGGGATCCCGAGCAGGAGATAGAACGACGTATGTAGAAGTCACGGTAGAGGCAGGTGGTGAAGATGATGGTTGTTCAACCTGTGACATGGTTGAACCTATGATTATGCGGCCGTTGCGGAGCTTCGTGATGAAGACGGGGAAGTACCCAGCACGTCCACCACAAAGATGTCACGTAAAAATGACACGAGGCGTGTCCATTTAAAATTTATATTTACACTGATGCTTATGGCGTCGACTAAGATGGAAGACAGCACGCACAACCGAAAGACCACTTCCTCGTTGTCGGCTTCTGACCTGCTGATACGTCATCTACGTAGCAATATATCAAATAACCACAATTAGCAACTATATGCAACAATTGACATTAACCCGACGTGACGGCTGCATCAAAGGAGTACATGCGTAATGTTTGATTTGTGGGGTTTAACGTCCCAAAACCACCATTTGATTATGAGAGACGCCCGTAGTAGTGGAGGACTCCGGAAATGTTGACCACCTGGGGTTCTTTAACGTGCACCCAAATCTGAGTACACGGGCCTACAACATTTCCGCCTCCATCGAAAATGCAGCCGCCGCAGCCGGGAATCGAACCCGCGACCTGCGGGTCAGCAGCCGAGTACCTTAGCCACTAGACCACCGTGGCGGGGCCATGCGTAATGTTTACAAAATTGAGTAGGCAGCACTGCAACCACTAATAACGTTTCACGAAGGTTAGCGCCTACTTTTAAAAATAGTTCCGAGACTTCTTTTCAGACAGTGGCACATACCCACGTGCGGGCGCATAACCACCCATGGGTATATGCCACTGTCTGGAGGGAAGTGTTTAACGACGTACGCAATGCCGTTGTGACATTATTCATGTCTTGGCCAGCGCGTCATACTCGTCAAATCATCTTACCCTCCTGTGCTAATTGTGGTTCACGCAAAGCTAAGGGGGTGACCACGAGAGCACCCACACGTAAGCGGCTAGACAGATAGATAAATAGGTACGCTCAATGTCGCCGAAGTTGGCTAAGAAATGCTTCGAATTTATTAGGCTGCTTATACAGCCATTTAAAAGTGGCGAAAAGCTGTCTTAATTTCCATTTTAGATGCGTTGTTTTAAGCGGTCGTTCGCTATCTGAGTGATGCAAATCTTTGAATATTAGCGTTCCGAAAGGAGGGCTGATGCAGTCTCTGTCACTGTGTATGCAGGCTACCTTGCTTGGGCGGCTTTTATATTGTGTTACGTCGCGCGTCGTTTATCTCACTCACCTACGGCCTGATTGATTTCAGCATTTATGGTGCGTGTGTGACTAGTGACACTAAACACTGGCAGCTTAATGCAGCGTAACGCCATTCCATGTCCGGTAAGCAGTCTGGCTAGCTTGCGAGGAATGCATTGCTCACAAAGAGGAAGGCAATATTTTTTCATGACGTGCTCGAGAGGCAAGGGGCTGCTTGTCTGACGTTCTGAAGTACTTTTCGGGCACCAGTACGCCGTGCCTCGGTATGCTATCCATGGGCATGATAAATAGAAGAAATAATTTTTTCTGCACCGCCAATCGGCGCAAAGCTTTTAAGTTGTTTGGTAACCGACTGACACATTCTTGCAGTGCATCTTTGCTGAATCAAAATACAATTACTTTTGTTTCTTTCTGAGCATGCAAAGACTTTAAAACGTGCTGCTCTGTCAGTTGGTATATTAAAATTCAGGGTTCTGTAAAGCTGCTACAGTATACCAGGAAAACTTTATCCAGGAAAACTAGGTATCTATTTAGGAACCGGTAGTGTACTTTTACGTGATGCTTTACTAGTCGCTCAATATCTACGAAGTTATCCAAACGTGCGGTTTTTATTCGGATCTTGAATGCTACGTTACAAGTACCTCAACGCCATCTTGCGAAGCACGTGAGTTGACACCAAGAGTTTCTGTTGAGAACAATGGCCATGTGTGCACATGATTCTACTTCAGTTCTCACCCAGGCGGCTTACAATGAAGAAATCTGAAGAAGTCTCAATCGTTAAATTGATTACATCTTGTAGAAAAAGCAGCGACCAGGATGTGTGAAGGCGGACCCATTCAACAGCAGATGTCCCAATGAATCGCTCGCCCCGCCCTGGTGGTCTAGTGGCTAAGGTACTCGGCTGCTGACCGGCAGGTCGAAGGATCGAATCCCGGCTGCGGCAGCTGCATTTTAAATGCAGGCAAAAACGGCTGTGGGTCTTGTAGGGGGTCGCCGTAGACGCTGTAGGTGGTCGATATTTCTGGAGCCCTCCTTTATGGTGTCTCCATTACGGTGTCTCCACTATGGAGCCCTACACTGTGGTACACACTAGATTATCTCTGTCTAAGAGAAAGACGTTTCTTAGCTCAGGTGACCTGGACAACATGGGCATCGTCCATGTACACTACACTCCTAATCTGGTTCTATTCATGTTCCAGTTAAAAATGTGATCGACATAAACTTATCTGGATCCGAACTGTTAATAGGTGGAACGAGACATATAAGTGGATCATATGCGAAAAGTTTGTTTCGTTTTTTTTATGTTCATCGTTTTTATCTGGAACTCAGTAATGAGGGGGAGGCAGTGTTGTGTGTTCCAGTTATTGTTCCGCTTAAATTACAGAAAAATTTGAAGACCTTGCGCTCGGGTATGTTTTGCTTGTGTCTTGTTCTACGTTACATGCGCTGCTGTGAAGGGTGCATTGCATGGCATAACTATGGCGTTCTTAGGGCAAAGACGCTCTTGTCACATACACACATAGCTCATAAAATTGCAGAAATCAAGACTGTACCTGCGATGCTATCATACAGCAGTTGACACTTATGAACTACTAAGAACGATTTTTAGAGTTGTCTTCGCACATTAAAGATATCCCTGTTCAACAAGCTGTTGGAATTATAAACGATGGAAGGAAAGAATACATAATATCAAAAAAGGTAACTTGCGGGAAGCTCTCGTAAGATGGTCTGTGCCGCTTAACCTTCTTTCTGAACCTTCTCTTGCTGTCACCGATTCCAGACGCGCAAATAAAGCACATCACTGGCCTCCCTTGTGCTTGCCTCACTTGCACTTCCATTTGACCATGATGCTCACCGAATGACTCTTCCGTCTCCTGCTGCTCCCCTGTTTATTGCTCTCTGCAGTGCTGGCGCTTAGGGGGGAAAAGTGTTTTGAAATGGGCCGGCGCATTACTTTCTAAAAAACTGTGCCACGTCTTTCCCTGGCGATACGTACTATGTAATGTGCATATCGAAGACAGCAAATCGATATATATATATATATATATATATATATATATATATATATATATATATATATATATATATATATATATTTATATATATATATATATATATACGAAGGCCGTGCCACGGCCGAAACGTAGAGTAAACAATTATCAAATTTTCGTAAGGGTGCTCCTTTGTTCTTAATTATATATATATATATATATATATATATATATATATATATCTATATATATATATATATATATATATATATATATATATTGTGATGACGAAGACTGAAACTGGCACTCTGGCACAGACGCACATGCTAGGTGAGCGAGGAAGAAGAGGCATAATAAGAGCAGCGGCCCAGAATCGGGTTTGTCTCTTTTCTGTTCATTACGATGGCGCAGTTCGACAAGTGAATCATCTGCGGGAAGCCACCGGTACGTGTCTTGGTGGTTCGTCGGCATCGCGGGCTTTTCCATCGAGGAACGCCATTCGCGCTTTCTTGACAATGGGGTCCCACCCGCCGCTTCAACTACTCTTCAGACCACCAGTGGATGGCGTCCAGGCCTCCCCTGGGGTTGTAGGGCATAGCCTTATTGACACCCTGCCACCGTTTCACGGCAGGAATCCGCACCGACTCTTGTCCTTTGGGAATGCCGCTCACGCTTCCCATGGCCTATATTCCTGTTGCCGCACTGTTTCAACATACGAGCTGCCATGGAATGTTGTCCAGGCTTCTATGCTCGTCAACCTCACCGGTGTGAGTGCTGCAACCGCTACATATTCGAACACCGCGATTACCGACTCTTCGGGCTTCACACACACGACAGCGCCGCGAACCTGCGGGGTACCATCGTGCTACTCTGCGTCAAGACTTAGAAACTGACAGTGTCAATCGCAGAGCAAGTTCCTACAATGCCAGACTTGCATGAGAATAACGCCTTGTTGAATGTAGCTGCCACGCACGACCTTGCGGCAAGCCCAATTGAGCAACTCAGGTAGCTTTGGGGCATAGTTCTGCAGCTCTCAGACCAGCTCGACGCCGTTGCCTCAGTGATATCCGCATTTTCACGTGCCGCTGCACCATCGCAGTCCACCTACAAACTGCCGAAGTTCGACGGGTTCAAAAACGACGCCGACAGTTAGGTGGCAACCGTCAATACTCTAGCAATGCGCGCGGCCTGGACAGAAAATCAGAAATTGTATCTGGCCATAGACAATCTTCGGGAAGGTGCAGCGGCGTGGCACCGGTATGAAGGTTAAAACCAGCAGTCATGGGCGGAGTGCACCTTCAAGCTCATAGCTCCTTTCGGTCCGATTCCCTGTGCCACCTGCCCATGCAATGCGACCTTCTTTCAGGGTAGAACTTGGGAAAAGCCCGACCTAGAGGATGCAATTTGAGCCCTACCATCCTGTCATCTCTCGGTGACCAAGATGTAGGGAACAATCACAATCGTGTAACTCTGCCTTGCACAGGCATTTCTCCTGTCGTATTTAGAGCTCCTGAGGAGCACTGGCCCGACGGTGCAGCTGTGTCCAGCGGGTGCCTGATGGCAAGCTTTGCGCAACGCTTCGCTAGAGACCCGAACGCAGGTCGTCCGGTCGACTTAGAGGCACCAGCCCCATCCTCATGGACATTCAACCACCTAATGAGACAGGTCTTTCTGCTGAGTCTAATAACATCCCATCTGACCAGACGGAAGAGGATATGCGTGCGACGCATGCGCTGCCTGAATCGGTAGAGTCTCTGATTTTTGGAACGGTTTCCTTCGAGGATCTCCCGCCAGTAAGCAGCGTGGCTTCAAGGATCGCTGGCTTTATAGCGTCCGGCAGCCCCATAGCGATATCGCTGCGCAAGTCACGGACTACGCAAGTCACGGCGCAGGAGCCACGCCATAGGTCAGCACGAGGACTTCACCGCAAGTTAGTGCAGATGTCAAATCGCATCAAAAAACATCCCTCGATCCACCGAAAATTGCGCGGACGGTTGCGTAAGATGCTACTTGCTTCGTTGCCGGATCCATAATTTCCAGCCCTGTTCTCTAAAATGTGGTGGGACAAAGAAAAGCGATCTGTGATCAACCTGCGACCATGTCGATCCGGTCGGGACCACCCGCCAGAACCATCTCCAAGAAAACCACACCACCGCAGGAAACGTCTACCACAAGAATGCCTGCTCGGTCCACCAAAGAAAATTCAAGTCGAACTGCTTTCTCTGAAACGTCGCGGCGTGGCCAAGGCTGTAGACTGCCACGTGACAGTCAATGTCGTCACGCGGAGTCATAATAAACAAAGGGACCAACTGGAACCCAGTTTCCACCACGACATTGCGAACGACTCAGGCGACATAGCTAGTGTCGGTCGCTGGAGGCAATTTTGACTAACTTCCAGCGTGGTCGGGGCCGACCACGACGATGCAACTGACCCCGCCCACCTGAAGCAATGTCAACTGGTGCAGCTAGCCTCACACACATGAACATACTCGTGTAGCCCATCGACAATGCTTGCAGTCATGGCCGAGTGTGATGAAGAAGACCGAAACTGCCACTCTGGCACAAACGCGCATGCTAGGTGAGTGAGGAAGAAGAGACAGAATAAGAACAGCTGGCTCAGGATCGGGTGTTGTCTGTTTTTTCATTAATATATATATTTATATATATATATATATCCAGCGAGTGTCTTCTGTGAATCCAGTGATGAATAGAAATTGGCTTGAGCGGACAAACGTGCGAAAACTTTTATTGCTCCTACGTTTCGGCCGGGGTCCGGCCTTCCCTGACGAAGGCCGGACCCCGGCCGAAACGTAGGAGCAATAAAAGTTTTCGCACGTTTGTCCGCTCAAGCCAATTTCTATATATATATATATATATATATATATATATATATATATATCATATTGGGGCGTTTTAGAGTGGCACTCTTTTATAAAACAGGAGAGCGGTCACGAAACGTCAAGTGGTAATGGCGGAACTAGTCTGAGTTTCCAGCCAACCAAATGTCGTCTTCTTCACCGACTGAGTCATACCGCCTGCCTTTCTGAGTAGCACTCATCTTCTCATCTTCTTCACTACATTTTCCTCCCCTCCGGAAAAGAGCCATCCTGGCGACTCATGGGCAGGAGACAATAGAAGGATCATAATACGGTTTTAGGCGGTCTATGTGGACGGCCTCACGTCCACGGCGTCGTTGATCATGGGGCTGCTCTAGCGGCTTGACGATGCAATTGACGGGTGAATTTGCTTAAACACTCGGTAACAGCCGTCATACTTGTACGTCAGTTTCGTTGAGAGACCAGGGCTAGTTGAAGGGATGCGAAGCCAGACAAGGTCATCTGATGCATGAGAAGCCGGAGGCGTCAGGCTATCGCGGTGGTGTTTCTGGCGTTGCTGTTCAGCACTTGTGAAGGAGCGGGCAATCTGAAGACACTTTTCCACGTATTTGGCAGCTTGTGACATCGTCGTCGACTCAGCAACATCCAGGTGGTAAGGAAAGATGGTGTCTAGCGTGCAAGAGGGCTCGCGACCATAAAGGAGGAAGTATGGAGAGAAACCTGTGGTTGTCTGGACAGCAGTATTATGCGCGTATGTTACAAAAGGAAGAATACTGTCCCAGTTGGTGTTATCGGTTACGACGTACATTGACAGCATATCGCCTAATGTACGATTGAATCGTTCTGTAATGCGATTAGTTTGAGGATGATCCGTGGTGGAGGTGCGACGAATGACTTGGCATTCCTTGAGAAGCGATTCAATGGCGTCCGACAAAAACACACGTCCTCGGTCACTCAGGAGTTCGCGTGGTGCACCGTGACAAAAAATGATCTGATGCAATATGAAACGATCGACGTCACTGTCTGACGCAGAAGAGAGTGACGCAGTTTCTGCGTAGCGCGTAAGGTGATCGATCGCGACGGTTACCAAGTGATTTCCAGCCGGTGTAATCGGAAGTGGTCCATACAGATCGATACCAACACAGTCAAACGGTCGGGCAGGACAAGGTAAGGGTTGTAGTGGAGCTGGAGAACTTGGAGTGGGATTCTTCCGGCGTTAGCCAGCGAGACAGGAACGTACGTAGCAACGAACGAAGCCATACATTCCACGCCAGTAGTAGCGGTGGGTCAGGCGGGTGTAGCTTTTTAACACTCCAGCATGAGCGCATTGTGGGTCGGCGTGAAAGGAGGCGCATATGTCTGAGCGGAGATGACTGGGAATGACTAGGAGCCGTTGGCGTCCTTCGGAGAGACAATTCCGTCTGTATAGCAAACCACCTCTGATAACGAAGTGCTGTATTTGACGGCGCATACCTCTAGGGATATTTTGCGAAGGAGCTCGACTCAACAAGTTGATAAGTGAAGTGATGCAAGAATCTTTTCGTTGCTCCTGTTGCATGTCGCTGACACTAAGTGCAGATACGTCGGGGGCAGGTGAAGACGGCGACTTGTCACTACATCGTAGAGGTGATTGGGACAAAGCGTCTGCATCAGAATGTTTTCGGCCAGATCGATAAACGACGTGAATGTCGTACTCTTGTAGCCGAAGCGCCCAACGGGCGAGCCGGCTGGTGGGATCTTTTAACGAGGAGAGCCAACATAATGCGGTGGTCTGTAACCTGTAATGGTCTGTAATGGTGATCTGTAACCACGCTGAATGGGCGCCCGTAAAGATAAGGTCGAAACTTGCCTATGGCCCATATGATGGCTAGACACTCTTTTTAGGTGACTTAATAGTTGGCTTCTGCTTTTGTGAGTGCACGGCTGGCGTAAGAGACGACGTACTCATCAAATCCAGGTTTACGTTGGGCAAGCACCGCACCGAGGCCAACTATGCTAGCATCCGTGTGTATTCCCGTCGGGGCAAGAGGATCAAAATGTCGCAGTATTGGCGGGTGACGTAAGAAGTTGGCGGAGTGTGGCAAATGCATCATCACAAGCTGACGACCAACTAGAAAGGTCGTTGATGCCGGCAAGAAGGTCAGTCAAGGGCGATATGATGGAGGCGAAGTTGCGAACAAAACAACGAAAATATGAACATAAACCTAGGAAATTGCGAAGTTCTTTTAAGGTCTTCGGCTTCGGAAATTCGGCAACGACACGTAGTTTCGTCGGATCCGGAAGAATGCCATCTCTAGATACAACATGGCCCAAAATTAGAAGTTTTCGAGCGCCGAAGCAGCACTTCTTCAAGTTGAGCTGCAGACCGGTGGAGGTGAGGCAAGTAAGCACTGTGTCGAGCCGCTGAAGATGCGTTGAAAAGTCGCTTGAAAATATCACGACATCGTCTAAATAACACAGACATGTCTGCCATCTCAGGCCACGGAGTATGTTGTCGATCATGCACTCGAAAGTGGCAGGCGCATTGCAGAGTCCGAATAGCATGACGTTAAACTCGTATAAGCCATCAGGGGTAACAAAAGCCGTCATGGGGCGATCAGCCTCAGCCATGGGAACCTGCCAATAACCTGAACGCAGATCTAGGGACGAGAAGAACTCCGCGCCTTGTAAGCAGTCAAGGGCATCGTCTATGCGAGGTAGTGGGTAAACGTCTTTGCACGTGATCTTATTCAACCGGCGGTAGTCGACGCAGAATCTCATTGAGCCATCATTTTTCTTGACTAGAACTATTGGCGATGCCCACAGCCTTTAGAGGGCTCAATGACACCTCGCTTCAACATGTCGTCAACTTGTTCCGCGATTATGCGACGCTCAGATGCCGATACCCGATACGGATGCTGACGTAAAGGAGCGTGAAGGCCAGTGTCGATTTCATGAGATACTGTGGAAGCACGGCCCAAAGTTAGTTGCTGGTGGTCGAAGCTGGCGTGGAAGCGCTCGAGGAGGTTGATGATGTCGGTGTGCTGCTGGGCCGTAAGGTTGGTGTCGATGCAGTGCGAAATTGCGTCGGTGAATGATGGGGAAGAGGATGCCGCGCAGCAATCAACAGCGTCAATAGGTAGCGTAGACGAGTGGTCAGGAACAACACGTACACTCGAGGGATCAATGTCATCGGCAAAGCCCAAGCACTCTCCGCACAGTAACTTGGAAGGCGAGGGAAACGGATTTGAAACATAAATTGCACTTCATGCGTCGTGAACATTCAGAACGGCGAAAGGAATCAGGAAGCACTTGCGGCGAACAGCGCTGTCAGAAGGCGTAAAAAAACAGTTGAGCCACTAGAGACGTCACAGGAAAGCGGAACTAGGGCGGATGAGAACGGGGGTATCAAAGTGTTGGCGGCAACGAAAACTTTTGCAGGTGAAAGGGACGAGTCGAGTGAAGCAGCGGCGCATAACGGCGCGAACTCCACTTCGGCGCGAGCACAGTCGATGACGGCATGATGAGTGCAGAGAAACTCCCAGCCTAATATAATGTCATGGGAACACTGCGGGAGCACTACAAACTTGACGACATAAATATTGTCAGCAATAGTGACACGTGCTGTGCATGCAGCAAAAGGGCGAATTTGTTGCTCGCTCGCAGTGCCCAAAACGAAGTCGTGAAGAGACATTGTGACTTTTTTTTAGTCGACGGCAAAGTTTTTCAGTCATTACAGACACTGCGGCGCCAGTATCGACCAATGAAAAAACAGGTATGCCTTGAACGGAGGCAGCAATGACGTTGGACGGCGAAAACCAAGGTCTTGCGGAGTTTGAAAGATCCGCAGTTCTTGCCCCCGGAACTGTTGCTCCTAGTTTTTCTCAGGGACAGGGCGAGGTCGAGGTAGCATAGGGGAAAGGGAACGGCGGTGAGGTGAAGGCGACCGGTGTCTGTTGATGTTCCGGCGAGGTGAAAATTGGTCCATGGTTGCAGTCTCGCCAGATACAGCAGGCTCTGGTCGTTGTGGGAAATCATAATTGTTGGGCCTGACGTCGTCACGCAGAAAAACTCACGCCGTCGACAAAATCGTGCCACGTGACCCGCATTTCCACAGGCGAAGCATATGGGGCGGTTGTCTTGAGTGCGCCAAGGGTTCGGAAAGCGTGGAGGTGGTGGTCGGGAGAAAGGACGGGCCGCCTGGTACATAGGCTCAGTCGGTACGACAAAGGGGGCGCCTGGGCGCAGGCGTTCGCGACAAAGAAACGTGGCCGTTCGCGACAGGCGAACGTCGGGTTCAGTTCAGTGCTTCGGCATATGTCAATGGAGCAGCCACAGGTGGTGCGTGAGCTGTTGGTAGTGCCTCGGACACTTGCTCCTGGACTACTCGCTGTGTTGATGGCGCTAAAGTAGATGGGAGGTCTTCGGAGATATGAGGCACGAGGGACAACTGGCGCACGACCTCCTCTCGTACAAATTGCTTCATCTCGGGAAGCAAAGTGGTGTGGTCTATAGCAGTGCCAGTCGACGTTAAAGCGGAGATTGTTGCACATGGCGTGCTGGCACGATGAGTGGTGTCACGCGGTTTCCACAGCTCATCATAGCTCTGACAAAGTTGGATCACTTCGGCTACCGTTTGCGGGCATTTGGCGACAAGCATCTGAAATGCGTCGTCAGTCACGCCTTTCAAGATGTGCTTGATCTTCTCGGCTTCTGTCATGGCCGAGTTGACACGCCGGCAAAGGTCGACCACATCTTCGATATAACTGGTTTAATTCTCACCATTCTCCTGAGCCCTAGTACGCAAGCGCTGTTCGGCCCGTAGTTTGCGAAGCGCTGGACGGCCAAACAAGTTCACGAACGCCGTTCGGAAGGCTGACCAGGTGGGGAGGTCTCTCTCATGATTACGGTACCACAGACTGGCGACATCGGTCAAATAAAATTGGACGACAGTAAGCTTGTGTGCATCGTCCCACTTGTTGTGCTTGCTCACCCAGTTGTATTCATCGAGCCAGTCTTCCACGTCTTTGTCATCGGTTCCACTGAAGGTAGGCGAATCGCGTAGCCGAAAGGAGCCGAGACAGACAGGAGGTGCAATAGTTGGAGCTGAGGCGGCCGCCTGCTGATCGATATATATATATATATATATATATATATATATATATATATATATATATATATATATATATATATATATATGTGTGTGTGTGACGTATGAAGCGATGATTGGTAGAAGCCGAGAAGGAAGAAGTGCAGAACAGAATAAACATAGGGTTTGAGCCAGGCCACGTCGCCCATTCATCATAGCGTCACACAAGTCGACAGGATGAAGACCTCCCAGCCACTTCATCAGTGTCTCATCATCAACGCAGTTCTACACAAGACGCCCTGACCATACATTGACTACGGAATCATCTCCTAGCCGCACACAGAGACCAGCACCATGACAGAATCATCGACCCGACCTTCCCATCCCCAAGTACACCGGAGCAGCGGACGATGGACCAGTACAGGACTGGTTCGACCTGTTCAAGTTCCACGCTACCGTTTCATCTTGGTCGGAACGGGAAATGGTTACGAACTTCAGCGACTACGTCACCGGTGAGGCATTTAAATTTTACCTCACCCACATATTCGACAACGATGAGTCTTGGCAAAAGATAAAAGAAGAAATGATCATCTGGTTTCAAGACTATAATGAAGATTCGATTAAAACACGCACTCTCAATGCATTCGAACTCCGTCATCGCAGTCTTAAGCAGCCTTCACGCATTCGACCACGGATCATGGATTTATAATTCCCGTCTGGTGAAGCTAGCCACGTGCTAACGAAAAGACCACGCGATTGTTTTCACAACCTTCCACCTGGTTCCTCATCAGCGCAATTATCGCCAATGCTTAACTCTTCGCTGCATAAAAGATTTGAATCCACTATTTATAACCCAGGTGCATTTATTACTTCACGCGGCATGCGTACCTTGCAAACTAACTTGGTATCACCTGTCATCAACATTACTGATAAACCTCAGGAAGCACCTCATAAGACCGTCGCATTTACGCACGACGAGTTAGTAAATCCTCATGAAACCAAACCAGACAACGAATGTTCACAGGAACATCATTCGTTCAAAGTATTCAGCTGAGCAGTTCCATCTCCTGTCATCCACTTTACTGATAAACCTGATAAAGCACCTCACAAGATCGAAGCATTTACGCATGACGAGTTAGTAAATCCGCACGAAACCAACCCAGACAACGAATGTTCAAAGGAATCTCATTTGTTCAAAGTATTCAGTTCAGCAGTTCCACAGAGACAGAAGCATTCACATACAGCATCTTGTGAAGGAAAGTGTTCTGCAGAAGCGTCGAGTGTTCATCAATCACAAGATCGAAGCGACGTGAATCCAGTATACAACCTCACTGCATATAATGAAAACAAAACCTAAGGTGCGACTTCTGATGACATAAGTACGCTTCAGGCAACGACCAACAATGAACGGTTTTAAAAATACAGAAGATTCAAGTGCATCAAACCCACCACATTTTCTTGCGCCGGAAACAGTTGCATTGGTTGGCGTCGTAGAAGCTTGCGGAGGACTCGCTAAGAATCCTGGTGCAACACGATTAATGTCACACCACAAGCATGTTGACGAAACGAAGAAATTACAACGTCAACGCTTACTTCAACATTGTCAACGGCGAAATAAAACTTCATCGAGTGCACTCTTAAGGCTTGAAGAACATAGCGAAAAGGCCCATCGTCATGCATACATTCTCCACCACAGATCAAAGATGGGCCTTCGATCAAAACATCTGCGACATCGCTATGGAAAGTTTTCCAAAAGCCACAAAAGCACCCCTTGTACTCGGCAGAAACACAGGCAGCGCTCAATCAACTTCGACCAACGCGCACGCAAGCTGCCTGCACGACCTGTGCCACGACGAAGAATTCGATGCCTAAGATATCTGAACTCTCCATTCTGCAAGCCGTCGAACCTCGTTTGTTCTTCACAAGAATGCCGGCTGCGATTTCCGCTATCTCCACGTCCAAAGCATTCTTGTGTTATCCAGGACGCAACCATCAGCCTCGCCCACCAGAATTCCTGCGTTAACCGGACTGCTGCCCTATACTGTGAAGCTTTTGTGCGACTTAAGAAACTCCCTCCTGAAATCGAACTACCGCGCATTTTGACATTCTTCACTTCATGTTTTTTGTTGTTTGTTGATTGTAACTTGCGCATTCTTTCCGGGGGAGGGGGCATCGTGTGACGTATGAAGCGATGATTGGTAGAAGCCGAGAAGGAAGAAGTGCAGAACCGAATAAACATGGGGTATGAGCCAGGCCACGTCGCCCATTCATCATAGCGTCACACACATATATATGCTGTGAGTGACCTAAAAACAAAATGAAAACAGCGAAGAGCAACTATTTCACAAAAACGTTGCCAAATTTTCTAAAAAATTCCCCCAGCAAGTTTTGGAGCTACCTAAAGCCTGCAAAAAACAACAAAAGCTACACACCCCCGGAAAAAGATAACCCGATCACTGCAGACAAAATGAACAACTATTTCAAGTCTGTATTCACTGTCGATGACGGAAACATTCCAGACATCGACACTAGTGCGGAAGGTACCCTGGAACCGATTATTGTCAATGAGGCCGGTGTCATAAATCTCTTGTTAAACTTGGACACAAAAAAAGGAGCAGGGCCTGACAACATTCCTAATATCTTTCTTGTAAGATATGCAGAGGTTCTGGCTAAATATCTGTGCGTCATGTTTAGTTTAACAAATCACTATCAACGTACTCTTTACCTCTAGAGTGGAAAAAGGCCAAAGTTGTTCCTGTGCATAAAGGAGGATGCGGAAATGATATATCTAACTTTAGACCTATATCCCGGACATGTACAATCAGTAAAATCCTGGAGCACATAATTCTTAAACAAATAACTGTTTTCCTAGAAGAAAAACGTATATTATCTCCCTATCAGCATGGCTTTCGCCGAGGTCTTTCAACCATAACCCAATTAGTGGAATTAACACATGAGGTATCCCAGAGTATTGATAACCAAAAACAAACTGATCTAATCTTCCTCGATTTTGCCAAAGCATTCGACAAGGTATCACACAAGAAACTACTTCAAAAACTTGAGGCCACCTTAGGAAATTCTACTGTTCTTAACTGGATCAAAAATTATCTTACTGATCGTACACAGTATGTGGAATTTAACGATGAAACCTCTGCTACCACCTCCGTCACATCTGGAGTTCCGCAGGGCTGTGTGCTGGCGCCAATTTTGTTTCTTCTCTTTATTAATGATTTGCCTACAAATATTAAGGAAAAAATCAAATTATTCGCGGATGACTGCGTGCTATATCGAGAAATAAACTCAACGGAGGACCATGTAGCTTTAAATAGTGCTTTACAAGATGTTTCCTGCTGGTGCCGTAAATGGCAGATGTCACTTAATGTAAACAAGTGTACAATTTTATCAGTAAGTCGAAAAAAAACTAGGTCAAATTTTCTTTACACCATTAATGACATTCCCATAACTAGAGTAAGTCAGCATAAATATCTTGGAATTATTATAACTGAAGATCTAAGATGGGATGCACACATAAGTTACGTTACTTCAGCTGCACTACGCCGCTTGTTTACACTCAGATACCGGCTTCGCCTGGCCCCGCCTTCTCTAAAACTGCTTGCATACACTTCCCTTGTGCGATCATTACTTGAATACGGTAATATTATTTGGTCACCATTCACAAAACAGCAAATCACGAAACTGGAAGGAATACAAAGGAAAGCTATGATGTTCATTTACAACAAGTACAGACAGACAGATTCTCCGACTAAACTAATGGAAAAAGCTGGATTACTTACTCTAATGAATAGAACAAGGTTAGCACGTGCAAAATTCATACATGAATTAATACATGGTCATTTAAACATTGATGTATCCGCCTATCTTACGTTTGATCAAACTAGAACAACACGCCAAAAACACCCAATGAGACTTAACGAATACTCCTTCAACACAAACTGCTTTAAGTACTCATTCTTTCCGTTAGCCACTAATGAATGGAATAAACTGGATCCGAGTATCTCCAGCACTACCGAATTAGCAAAATTTCTAACCCTTGTCGAAAATGAACTTTGTATTATGCAAACGGAATCACCTGGTTGATTTTAGTATGTGTGTTCGTGTGAACATTGTACGAGCGAAGTATCATGTCATCATATTTTTTCTTTAAGCAATTTTCGTACTGAATCCAGGTGAAGAGAAATCGCTCTGTTGATTCTTGAACATGTTTCTGTTTTTCAGTGTGTATAAATTTGCGCTTCCTTGAAATACTTCGCCATATTGTAGGGTAGTTTCTTATTGCTGTAATTTCTTGTTGTGTTTCTTGATGCATATGCCAATATGTCTCCAATGTGTCAACCAAGTCGCTGCATTTATTTTCTTCTGACAACTTTTTCTTACACTAATGTTTTATGCCTTCTTTGATCTGAAATTGTTAAATGATCCGATTCTGTTAGTTTCATTCTGTACTTTATCGCGATGTATGTCTTTATTGTGTACTTATTTGAATTTTTATGTTCACGCCCTTCCTGCTAAAATCCCTGATGGGATTGGCAGTGTGTCGAAATAAATAAATAAATAAATATATATATATATCTTCTTCACTACAATATATATATATATATATATATATATATATATATATATATAATATATATATATATAATATATATATCACCTGAAGCAATGTCAACTGCTGCAGCTAGGCCTCACCCACATGAACATTGTCGTGTGGCCCATCGACAATGCTTGCAGTCATGGCCGAGGGTGATGAAGAAGACCGAAACTGGCACTTTGGCACAAACGCGCATGCTAGGTGAGCGAGGAAGAAGAGGCAGAATAAGAACAGCTGGCTCAGGATCGGGTGTTGTCTGTTTTCTCAATACAATATATATATATATATATATATATATATATATATATATATATATATATATATATGCCATGGCCGTTTCACTGATGTGGCATATATATGCAAATCAGTGAAACGGCCACGAGCCAGCCATGTATATCATACCGTAGAAAACATGTATGACTTGATTTTCATGTTTGGAGATGCCATTTATGTCTTTCATACGCTTATGTCGTAGAATCACAATTTTTATGTATAAGCAAGCTAGTGAAACTGCCATCAGCACGCCAACGAGCGTAGAATGTAAGGCATGCAAGCACACGACACACACATCACTATTTTGATGTCACCAGCTGTCATTCGTGTTGGTCATGCGGTCACGCTTTGCATGTACCGATTCGGATGTATATCAAGCCAGCGAAACAGTCATAAGCGGCCACGAGACTAAACGTACACTTTTAAACTTCGCATTTTCACAGCGGTCACGGTTGCGCAATTTGCACGCGCTCCAGCAAGCTGGCTAGGGCCGCATCATCATTCCAACCCTCACCTCTAGTGCGCATGCGCGGCGTACGACGATGCTAACACTCTGAATTCCGGAGGCACCATATCACTGCGCCACAGTTTGCCTTGCGGCGCAAAATAGAGTTAGGCTGCAAGTGACTGCAACGCCAAACCACGAAAACGAGAATGTTGAAACCTTGTTCCGATCACAGCGCCTCCACCTTTCAGCCTTCGCTCCGCTAGTTCTAAACGTTATGTTTCTCCCACGCTACCAGTGGCAGACACAGAGTATTGCTGGCAATGGCGCATGCCGCGTCTAATGCGAAGAACTAAACATGAAGATGGTCGGCTGTTGGTTAGTTTGGCGGGAACCATCCCGACGAAGAGGAGTTGCAGAGTTGCCAAGAGGCCCAAACAAAGGTTAGTGCTGTTTATTCTTCAGCTCGTTACAGCTACGGTTTCACTGAAAGGGTAGGAATTCCTACGCTGCCCTTTGCATTTGGATGAATTCAGGCATTGCCTATGTAGCTGCAGGCGGATTTGTTTCCAGTGTGCGTAATCGAGTAATCCAAATGACGCAATGATGGCAGTTTCCTCGCTTAACTGTGAATCATGACGGTAGGAGCGTAAAGGCAAATCAAAGAAATAGGTTACCTTTGACGTTTACGTTGTCTTAAGTTGAAGTCGGCGTGAAAATGTGTTCGTAGGTGCAACTTCCCTGTCTCTTAGCGCGTGAAACTTCACCTAGTTTGGCGAAACGTATTTGGTAAATGGTAATCGAGCCCCGGCATCAGTTTGCGTGTTTGTGGGTCAGAGTGTGCTCGACATTTGAGACTCTGGCAAGGTTTCTGGTTCGCGCGGCAGCTTCTCGGAAATATGTGGCACCCCTTACAGTAATAGTAACATATCGATGGTCGCTCAGCGGGTGCGAATCCTCGCACTATGAGACCACGATCTCCTCGTGCTCGCACGCAAAAACATCCACGCGGACTTGTCAGAGGTTACATCCTTGGAGCTATTGATGTTTTTTCCTTATTTCTGGGCCATTCCCGCTGTTGTTTTATTCTGATAAGTAACAGAAATTCACAGTGCTTGCGGAACTGGGATTCTCGCTCCGGGAATCTGTCTTAGCCGTTAGCGCGTTTAACGGCATCACTGCCCAGGTTTGGTTCTGTGCGTTTCTATCGTAGTTTCTTGTTGTTTTTTCAGTAAAGTTTTATGTCACGGTATAACCGTCAATTCAAGCGCACGAATAAACAGGAAGGAAGGTATGACAAGCGCTTTCTCACGAATAAATAATTTATTAGAAAGGTAAAATTAATAAACAGGTAATCAAACAACAATGCATGCGTTAGTAGGCAAAAAGTACACCCGTAGCACCTCAGCCCAGGCTTGGCGTTCTAGTGGCTAAGGTACTCGGCTGCTCACCCGCAGGTCGCGGGATTGAATCCCGGCTGCGGCAGCTGCATTTCAGATGGAGGCGGAAATGTTGTAGGCCAATGTGCTCAGATTTGGGTGCACGTTAAAGATCCCCAGGTGGCCAAAATTTCCGGAGCCCTTCACTACGGCGTCTTTAATAATCATATGGTGGTTTTGGGCCATTAAACGCCACATATATTAATAAATGGTGGCACCTCGAGAACAAAGGGTAAAAGAATAAAGAATATCTCGGAACATAATTTAGAAAAGCAAACTCTTTATCGTGCAGCAAAACGGACGGCTGGCTTGCGCATTGTTCCGCTCTTTTTCTTAGGTGAAAGCTTCTGTCAACTCACGAGTTAATTTTTGTTAGATCGAAAACCCACACCAGTGTCCTGAAAAAAAGGATAACAACTAAACTCTCTGCAATGAGCCGCGAGATGCGATGCACCCAAGGGATTTCAAAGAAGAATCGTACTATCTAAGACGAACATTGACAATCCTTGCTGACTGATCTATGTACACTTTACCATAGCTAAAAGGAGAGAACGTTTTGCTATTTCATGTGACATTGCAGAAATTCTCTGCGCATGGCGCGAACAAATAGACCACAGTTTGCTTTTGGCTGAGAAAAGCACATCAGATTTATATCTATTAGAGAGTTGCTTACGTTCATGCGAAGTCTTATGAAGGTAAGGAATAACTGCTATCCTCCTACCTTTTCTACACTTATCACGACGCCCCGAGTGGTTTCCTTCAAATTTAGGTTTCTTAATTATGTTGTTTACACATGAACGTGATGACATCATTAGGATACCCTGCTTGAACTAGTTTCTTTACCTTGATTATGAAAGCTCATTTTCATTCTGTGTTGGCAGGACTTTTTCGGAGAAAAAAACCCAAACTCGTAGTAACGATACTTCTCTTCACTAGCTTAGAGTGGCTCGACCTATAATTGAGTATAGGCTCTACGGATTTAAGATATAATACCACCAAACATGCTGGAATTCGAAGACCAATTTAGATCTAGTAATTGCAGTTGCTTTGGACGCGGCGATTCAAAAGGAAAGTTTAGTTTCTTGCATTTTTCTTAAAAACCTTGAAAATATTCAGAACGTCTCGCGTAAAATCTGAAGACGTAACGAACACAAGAAAATCATCGACATATTTGAATACGTGAGTCGGGAGTCCTGACAATGCTTTTGAAAGTGCCACATTAATCTTTCCGAAAGAGTTTTCGCTTCAAATCTGGTAGACTGAAGAGCCTGTTGCATATCCCTGATCTCTGGACATTAAGATACCATCCTAAGCCACAAAGGTTGACTTCAGGTAGAGCTAAGTAATTCTAGAAATCTGGATACACAAGTTTCACACTTCAGGCTAGAAAATATTTCTTCATTATCCAGCGTGACGCAGCTTTGAACGCTTGCCATCAGCTCATCTTAGGTATCAAATAGTACAAGTCTTCAATGCCTATACTGAAATGGCTACATTCGATAGAGCTATCGGTGCTGAGAAACTGTACCACCTTTTCGGAATCACCGACACGAAAACGATCCGGGATCGAAAGAGTTTCTAAATTATTTTACAGGTATCTCGATACAACGTTTTGTCACGTGCTCTTTCAGGCACAATCAATCTGAAAGCCATTTCTGGCTTGTGTGTGTGACCTAAATATATATCAAGTTGAGATCGCTTAGCAGATTTGACCGCAGCAACTAACCACTCAAAATATTGTGAGAAAGCAAAGACCAAGCATTTTTCTTCACTTTTCAGCTCTTGAAATTTGCAGGTACAAAGCTCTTGTCGATTGCTTTCATGGCCTTCTCCGAAAGGTTCACTGATCCATAACAACAAAAAAACCTTCCTTGTAAGCTGCAAGAAGTTGTATTTTGTTATCTGCCAAAAATGTACAAATTGGCCAAACTCTGTCCCTACCCTGTGCATTGGCATAAGTCTCAGCAATGGCATTCACACATTCCGAAGTGCACCTGGGTCGCTCCTCTTTCACCACTTGCCTGGAAATAGACCGTGCTAACACCAACTTGTCCACCACTTGAGTGCCGGCTCGAAATGAACTTGGGACCAAGAACAAGAACGTCAAGGTGCTTGTCAGGAAGTGCTGTGGCGCTAAGGTTAAACACTTTACCAGCTTGCACATGTGACTTCTTTCTTTTTGGAAGTAGTGGAAGAATTGTCGCCAGAGATACTCGGCCATCTCGTTGCCAGTGCGTCCACCAGTCGCTGTAGAATGGCTGCCAGATAGTACCATGAATCAAGCTGCACGACACCTTCAACCAGTCCTTGTAGTTCCTTACTTGCCAGAGTAATTTGGACCACAGAATTAGGCACCACTCTTCTTGAATGCCGGACGGAGGGTTGAAGCCATCCACACAAGGCTTGAAGATCGGGAGGACAGGTTTTATAGTAAATCTGCCAAGATGCCACTCTCGCCTTGCAAACACATACGGCAGCGTGGCCGGGTCCAGCGTGGCAGGGTCCAATACATTGAGCTGAGAAAACTAATTAGTGCCCTGGGTGCTACAAACGAATTGCAACAGAATCCAAAGTTGGGCGTAGTTGTATATCCATGGTATAACTGTCAATTCAAGCGCACGAATAAACGATGGAAAGATAGGACACGCGCTTTCTCGCAAGTAGACACGATTTATTAGAAATGGAAGTATATATGAACAGGCATCAAACACAAACGCATGCGAGTGCTGGCGAAAAGTACACTCGTGGCACTTGGACAACACAGGGTAAAAGAAGAAAGATTATCTCAAAACATAATCGATAAAAGCAAACTTTTTATCGTGCAGCGAACCGACGGCTGGCTGACGCATTGTTCCCGTTTTTTTCTTATGTGAAAAGCTTCTGTCAACTCACGAATTAATTGATTGTTTGATCGAAAAACCACTTCAGTATCCTGAAATAGAGGATAACAATCGCACTTTCTGCAATGAGCCGCGAGATGCGATTCACCCAAGGATTTCGAAGAAGAATCGTGCTCTCCAAGGCGAACATTAAACACACCTTCCCGACTGAACCATGTCCCGCTTTACCACAGCTAAAAGGAGCAACTTAAACAATGCCCATTGCGCAGCCTACGAACTTCTTGCTGTTTCATGCTACATTGCGGAACCTCTCTGCGCGTGCGCGAACAAATAGACTGCAGTTTGCTTTTGGCTGAGAAAAGCACGTCAAAATCATATTATTAGCGAGTTGCTTAAACGTTCATGCGATGTCTGATGAAGGTAAAAATCACTTCTATCCTTCTATCTTTTTTACTCTCATTACGACGCCCCCGAGTGGCTGCCTTCAAATTGAGTTTCTGAATCATGTCGTTACACATGCACGTGATGACATCTTTGGGATACTCTGCTTGTGCTGGTTTCTTCACTTGGCTATCAAAGCTCATTTTCATTGTGTGTTGGCAGCGCTTTTTCAGAGCAAAACCAAACTCGTAGTAACGATACTCCTTAACTTGCTTAGAGTGGCTGAACTTGTAATTGAGTATAGGCTTTACGGATCTAGTACAATAATACCAGCAAGCATGCTGAGGTTCAAAGACCAAGTTAAGACCTAAAAATTGCATTGCTTTCAACGCGGCAATTCGAAAGAGAAGCTTAGTTTCTTGCCTGTGTCTTTAAAAACCTTGAAAATATTCACATCTCGCGTAAATTCTGAGGACGTTGTGAACACAAGAAACTTCTCGACATATTTGGATACGGGAACCAGGAGTCCTGACAACTCCTTTTAAAGTCCCACATGAAACTTTCTGAGTAAAACATTTCGCTCAAAATCGGAGCTACTGAAGAGCCTATGCATACCCTGATTTCTGGACATAAAGATTACCACCCCAAGCCACAAAGGTTTACTTCAGGTAGACGCTAAGTAATTCTTCAGAACTAGATACAGAAGTTCTACACTTCAGGCTAAAAGATACTTCATCATGATCTTGCGCGATGCAGCTTTCAACGCTTGCCATCAGCTCATCTTGTGGTATCGAATAGTACAAGTCGTCAATGTCTATACTGAAAGCGCTACATTTCCTATAGCTATTGGTGCTCAAAAAACTGTACCACCTCCTCGGAATTACTGACACGAAAAGGATTCGGGATAGAAAAAGTTTCTAAATTGCTTTGCAAGGTATCTCGTAACAACGTTTTGCCACACGTCTCTCTCAGACACAATCGCTTTGAAAGGCAATTCTGGATTGTGCGTTTTGACCGAAAAAAAACAGTTCTCATGTCACGTTACGCCATCCCTTGACGCTTGCCCTTTGACGTGGAAAATCGGAAGAGATTATTAGAAGTTTTACAATAGTGTGAGCTTGCGTTGCGACCAGCATATGAGTTTTAGAATAGCGTTAGGCCTCCCCGCAAACCCAAGTGCACGACGGAAGATACACCATAGCCTCGACACCAGCGTTTGCGGGCCAAACGCCATTTCAGGTTTTCTGCGCGCGCTGTAAAGTGCAAGAATTGGTAATGAATTCTAAATTAGCATTTGGTTACCATGCGAATATTCAATTGTATTTATACAGTAATTTTGCACTATCTGAAGAGAGCTTTCACACTTATCAAGCAAATGTTCGCCAGCTGCTTTTTAACTGGTTGATTTATTTTGTAAGGTAGTGCACTAGTGCAGTCGGCTTCGCTCGTGGTTTAAATCACTGGAACCTCCTAATGCAGATGGAGCTCCTAAGCAACGCCAGTTTTTAGATTAGTTGTACTTTATGCACTCAATACTACTCTTTTTCAAATCAATTGACCAGACCACAGAATGTTAAGCCTTGATAAAATCATCAAGAATGCATGTAGTAGCAATGAAGTCATGATTGTGAGCATCCTATGTAGCAGCCCAACCCACCAGCAGTTCAGTATGGCTCACACTCCCACGCGGCGTATATAGAGAGAGAATAAGATAAGAGGTCGGCACATCTCTGCAACACTAATTTTGCACGCAACGAGAAATTCATTAGATCCTGTGCATTGAACAGTAACGTTAATACGTGCTAGCGACATTGCAAATAACACAAATGAAATGCAATTGTTGCGTATTTTGTTAAGCTACATAAACATTTATAACACTCCTGTATTGAGCACTCAGTTATTGAATTATCTGGAGAAGCCACTACTATGTGAGGCTATATACTTCTATGTATTTCAATGTTGACTCATGCTATTTCAGAATTCATCGATCTAATCTGTGAGTGCAACGAGGAAAACACGACTGCTTTGAATTAAAAGTATCTGAGAAGCCTGCAGCAAGTGACCACGCTTCAAGCAAACTCAACCCGTGTTCCGACGCTCTCCTTGAACTGGAGGTGAGAATCTCATTTTTCAAAATCGTTGTTCAAACTTTGCCTGACAACTTACATGTTGTAGGCAATTGGCTCTTTCCGCTAGTTATAAGGCATTGCTATACCCGATCAATGTTCAAAGATCTTTTTTATAGAGAAAATGGCAGCTGATTATATTGCCCTGCTAAGCAACCGCTGCTTCCTTCTTGCACGGTAACCAATTTTTGGCAGGCAAAGTGACATACAGGTATTGAGGGTTGCACTACTGACGGTTTGAAGCATTTATGCCTATTGACTACCCGCTGTGGCAGGCATGGAATATTAGGAATGCCTGTGCTGCTTGTGATTAGAAAGGTACACTCTCCTCCCGAATTTCTGATTCTCAAATAAAAATGCTATTTGTTGTGTGGTGTTTGTGTGCTGTACGTACCCCGTCATCACTTATTGAAGCTATAACATTCAGACAGGAGAATTCTGTATGTTTCATTGCTGAGATGCTTACCATCCCTTCAACCGTACTATCCATATCATTCATGAGCATAGATTTTCTGCTGTCCGGTGTAATGCACTTAGCAATTTTAATTGTTAACGTGAGGCATTTTTTCATGAACTTACTCGTTTTGTGCTTGTCACACGCACACAAATATAGCTTATTTTATATATACGCTTTGCTATTGTGTATAAATTCTCATGTCTTGCTTTGCTTTTCTGCTAGATAATTGAGCACATGGTCACAAATATTTTTTGTCAGGACCTTGGACAATTAAAAATACTTTTGGCCACAAGTGCACAGAGCCGCACCTCGAATGCAGATAATGATTTTGCCCTCATACTTCTTAAATCTTGACATTATAGGGATCGCTCGTGTTTAAAATTGTGTGTGTCTGCTCGTAAAATAAAGCGTTTTATTTTGTAAGCTTTGATTTATGTTTATTCAGCAGAGCAAATTTGTTAATTGAAAAAAGTAATGGTCGTTTATCAGATCGCTTGTACCTTTAAAACTAGTGTTAAGGCATTGCTATATCAATCATTGTTCAATGACATATTCTAAGTCCAGACGAATTATAATATCAACTCAGTTGCTTGGACAA
>WOVY01008353.1:0-23246 GCA_013436015.1 Rhipicephalus annulatus
GGAGAAATAAAAATATTTTATTTCGTATATAACTTATTGCAGCATATATACAGGAGCGGGAACTTCCCTTTAAAAGTGCTAACGAAATCAGAATGACGCAAGCATTCGTGTACAATGTGCTTGTTCAGTGAAACTTGCATTATGTAACTTTTGCACACGTCACACGAAGACATAAATCTTGACTTTAAGCATGAGGTGTCAGCAATGGATCCGTAGCACTGAATGACGACAAAATTGACATGCTAAACGTGATGTGATAGCGCAAAGTTTCTCTTGTTTCATTATTTTTATGCCAAACAACATACTATTCCTTTCTGCTCATGCGCCGTGGATTATGAGGTACTGTAAGAAGTATATATGATGTTTTGTATTGTATAAATGTCTGGTGCTAGTCTGCGTGTTCCATTGAACCTTTCACTTGAGCCTTCGTGTTGCACGCGCAAACAATTCACTATGTAGTCGACCCTACTAGCCCCTTTTATTCTAAATACTTTTCCAACTACTGCAAAAAAACACTCAGCAATGTTCTCAAGACTTGCGTGTAGCACTCTAAATCAGAGTTTCATCTGCCAGTAGTCGCTGAGTTTTAATAGCTACAATACACTTTTTCGGTCATTTAATATGAATCACGACGTGTTAACGTACAGCTGTGAACTAGGGCAACAGAAGCACAGCTGTGCGTGTTCCTACCTCAAATACATTGCTGTATTTTGAGCCAAAGCACCAGCATCGAAGAGACAAAGGCGTAATTGCACCGGCACTGGTGCTGGGACCTTCTCAGCTTCAATGGGTCCGTGGATGACAAATTGCATTCCCGACCCGCTGAGCGGAACAAAAGACGCTGGCCGAGACGAGGAAGTGGAAGCACCCTTTCACTGCGCAGAGTCATCAGAACGAATTGCCGAAGCGCTAATGCCGGCGAAGCATGGAACTCTGCGTTCCTAGAGAGATGATCGCGACGTGGCATGATGACTCGTGGAATCGCTTGAGAACATTTTGTTTCGCTATCACTATGCTATATTTTGATTTTTCATATTTTCGCTAATACCTATATTTCGAACCCAGTGTTATTCACTCGCGCGAAAAACTTGCAGTTCTTCCCATGGAGTAACAGAAGCATGCCTACTACAACACTGAGCTTTTTCAGGCATATCTGTAATAATATTTTAGTGTGCCGCAGTGTGCGTTCAAGTGTCAGCCATAAATAACCAAGGTTAGTGCGGTTCTACTACATAAGCTATGTGATTGTACCAAGACAAGTCGCAGGTCAACGTAAATCCTCATTACTTAAATAGGAGTGCCTGAGTGAGTGACCTAAAGTTGCACTTTTATATATACCCCCCGTCACACGTTGCAACGATCAGCTTACTAGGAATCAAGTGGGCGGAACCGGGAACAACGCCCCCTGAAATACCGTGACGTTACAGCTCTGCTATAAAACCACCGCTCCAGCGAGGATCAGCCGTCATTTCACGAGCAGTCCAGGCAACAACGAGGCTGAACGACAGCTAAAAATTTACCTTGCTTTACGCAGAACGCTGGTGGTGGAAGCAGACAAGGTGTCTTCGGAAGTGATCAGCGCTACTAGGAATCAAGTGGGCGGAACCGGGAACAACGCCCCCGGAAATACCGTGAAGTCACAGCTCTGCTATAAAACCACCGCTCCAGCGAGGATCAGCCGTCATTTCACGAGCAGTCCAGGCAACAACGAGGCTGAACGACAGCTAAAAATTTACCTTGCTTTACGCAGAACGCTGGTGGTGGAAGCAGACAAGGTGTCTTCGGAAGTGATCAGCGCTACTAGGAATCAAGTGGGCGGAACCGGGAACAACGCCCCCTGAAATACCTTGACGTCACAGCTCTGCTATAAAAACCACCGCTCCAGCGAGGATCAGCCGTCATTTCACGAGCAGTCCAGGCAGCAACGAGGCTGAACGACAGCTAAAAATTTACCTTGCTTTACGCAGAACGCTGGTGGTGGAAGCAGACAAGGTGTCTTCGGAAGTTATCGGCGCTACTAGGAATCAATTGGGCGGAACCGAGAACAACGCCCCCTGAAATACCGTGACGTCACACCTCTGCTATGAAACCACCGCTCCAGCGAGGATCAGCCGTCATTTCACGAGCAGTCCAGGCAGCAACGAGGCTGAACGACAGCTAAAAAATTTACCTTGCTTTACACAGAACGCTGGTGGTGGAAGCAGACAAGGTGTCTTCGGAAGCGTATCAGCGCTACTAGGAATGAATTGGGCGGAACCGGGAACAACACCCCCTGAAATACCGTGACGTCACAGCTCTGCTATGAAACCACTGCTCCAGCGAGGATCAGCCGTCATTTCACGAGCAGTCCAGGCAGCAACGAGGCTGAACGACAGATAAAAATTTACCTTGGTTTACGCAGAACGCTGGTGATGGAAGCAGACAAGGTGTCTTCGGAAGTGATCAGTGCTGCTAGGAATCAAGTGGGCGGAACCGGGAACAACGCCACCTGAAATACTGTGACGTCACAGCTCTGCTATAAAACCACCGCTCCAGCGAGGATCAGCCATCATTTCACGAGCAGTCCAGGCAACAACGAGGCTGAACGACAGCTAAAAATTTACCTTGCTTTACGCAGAACGCTGGTGGTGGAAGCAGACAAGGTGTCTTCGGAAGTGATCAGCGCTACTAGGAATCAAGTGGGCGGAACCGGGAACAACGCCCCTGAAATACCGTGACGTCACCGCTCTGCTATAAAACCACCGCTCCAGCGAGGATCAGCCGTCATTTCACGAGCAGTCCAGGCAGCAACGAGGCTGAACGACAGCTAAAAATTTACCTTGCTTTACGCAGGCACGTGAACGACTTGTACTTTAGCTTCTTAGTTCCTGGACTGCTCAGTGAATGACGGGTGTTATGGGTAATGAGCCGCCCACTACTGTGAAGGAACTAGCTAAGGCCTTGTCAGATTTTTCTGCTAGAATCAATGCCAAACATGATGAGCTAAAGAAAGACATCACAAAGGTTATTGAAGGCGAACTACAAACTCTTAGACAGTCAATCAACTTCGTGAATGAGCACTTTGAGCAATTCAGGGTGGAACTTGGCGAAACCAAGAAAGAGCTTGCTGCGGTGCGAGCAGAATACCACGCGATTAAAAGCGAAAACAGTCGCCTCGCCAAGGATATGAAGGAAATAAAACAGGAACTCACGGCTCAGCAACAATACAGTAGGCAGAATAACCTAGAAGTAAAGGAAGTTCCTGTGATGGAGGGAAAAAACTTGGTCTCCACAATGCAACAGCTTGCCAGCTGCCTGAAAGTTCAAGTCAAAAAGCAGATATAGACGTCGTGCACCGAGTGCCACAAGGAACGCGTCTACAGCTAACATCATAGTTAGGTTTCTTTCGAGAGCTGTGAAAGATAATGTTCTGAGGACTGCTAAGAAGCAACGACTTAACACGACAGCTTTAGGTTTCAGGGCATCGCATCTCCAGTATAGATAATGACTACTTGTGTCCGGCAAACAAGGAATTGCTAACAGCCGCTCTAAAGACAAAGCGGGAAAAAAACTGGAAGTACACCTGGGTAACTGGTGGAAAGATTTTGATGCGGAAGGCGGATAATTCACGTGTGCTTCACGTCATATGTGCTGACGATCTTTCCAAAGTTGTTTGAGGATTGCCTGCTTGTTTCTGTAAACCTGGAGTTTCCTATAATTTAAATGGCGTTTTCTTTTCTGAGGTTGAAAACATATGGCTGCAGCAGGATCATTTCGCAGTAATACATTGTAATATTCGCAGCATAAAGAAGAACTTCGATTATCTGCTTTCGTACTTATCACAGCACTCGTTTAAATATGATGTCATCGCTATAACTGAAACTTGGCTTCGAGAAAGCGAATCAGTTCATCTACCCGGCTACGTCATGCTTTCGCAACCTAGAAACAGTGCTACACGAGGGGGGGCGTGGCGCTATTTATCAAAGACTGTTTTAGTTTCGTTCACCTTAGCAATAGCTCATGCTGCAGTTCATCGGCAGAGACTCTTTTATTCATCTTCAAAATGGTGTTATCAACGATGTAATATATCGTCCACCAAATTCTAGTGTGGCTGATTTCATTACTGTGATGGAAAGTACCATGATACCCATTGTGGCCTCTAAAGCACCTTTTATTGTCTGTGGTGATATCAACATATACGTTTCTGGAGATACATGTGATGATTACGTGTTTTTGCTACAATCAGTTAATCTGAGAAATGTTATTTCATCACCCACTCGCATAATAGACCACTCGGAGTTGATTATTGATCACGTGTTGTGTAACGCTGACCTGGATGTATCGGCAGGCGTATACGCTGTTGCTATTGCGGATCACAATCCCCCCTTTCTATTTTTACCCCAGAAAACACCTTTGTGCTCCTGACATACCTGCCATTAAACGTACAACACGTGTCGACTGTAATACCGTGCAAAAACTACTACAAGGTACGAATTTTGATGCCCTCTATGATGAAGACGTGGACGTCGAGTGTGATAACATTGTAAAATGCATTGTGGATGTCATTGAACGATCAACGCATAGCTGTTCGCGCCGAAATTATGACCATGCCATATGTCCATGGATGAATAGAAATATACTTGAGGTTTTGAAGCTGAAAGATTTTAGATGCGGAGCATCTAATACTCGAGGCTTGTAGTGCGGCGCCGTCCGCAAGCTTCCTCCTCCTTCTTCCACCATCTGTGCATCCCTTCCTCCTCTACACACCGCGCGCTCTTCAATCCTCCACCATCTGTGCACCCTTCCTCCTCTACACACCGCGTGCGCTTCTCCTCTTCACGAACATTCGCTAGCTGTATAATGTAGCGCGCATGCGCCGTCACGCTTCGAGAACATCGGCAGCTGACGCGCGCGCATGCGCCATCGCGCTTCGAGAACATCGGCAGCTGACGCGCGCGCATGCGCCGTTGCGCTTCTTCCCCTTCTCGAACATTCGACAGCTGACGCGCGCATGCACCGTCACCCACCATCTGTGCCGCGCGCGCTTCTCCCCTTCGAGCACATTCTGCAATTCTCCTGATTCTCTAGTGGACGCGCATGCGCCGTCGCGCTTCGAGAACATTCAACAACTGACAGTGCATGCGCCGTCGCGCTGTATATATACTCAAGGTCGGCGCTCGCTCGCTCAGTTGCCGCTCGTCGGTTGGTTTGTACGGCGCGTCGACGTCCAAGGTCGCGGTGAATTGAATTCCAACAAATCCACAAACACAATGATCGACGTCCCTTCGACCAGCGCCGCCCCTTCGCATACGTGTGTACGTGTTCACTCATTTAACACCCCATCCTACAACCACGTTAACCAATTTAGCCATCAACCCAAGTAAGTCGCAATTTAACACCCATTTCACAACCACGTTAAACAATTTAGCCATCCACCCAAGTAAGTCGCACTTTAACACCCCGTTAACCAATTATATGCTCCGCATCCTCCTCAGTGTTCCCCCGAGGGAAGCTGCGGGCAATCTTTTTTTACTACGACAAATGGAAAAATAACAGGAGCAATGAATACTACCATCAAAATCTTAAGCTTTACAGAAATTAGTCAGTAGTAATGAGAAGAAAATTCAAGAAGTGCTGCTATACCAACCTAGTGAAAGAAAATGATGGTAACACGAAGAAAATATGGCAGATTGTTAAAGACGTCACTGGAATGGGTAGCAAAGAACGCATTATACCTGATAATCCAACTCGTGAAGTGGCCGACAACTTTAACGATTACTTTACTAATAATGGTCTCAGCCTTGCGAGGAAGTTCTCTGCTCATATGCCGAATTTAAATGCACCCTGTACTGTTACCAATAATTTCGATCTATGTGATGTACCTGAGGATGACATCCGACAAGTAATTAATAAGTTACCAGGGAACAGGGCAGCAGGCCATGACGCCATATCATCAAGGATTTTAAAGGAGAATATTGATGTTTTGTGTGGTCCCTTATGCCATATATTTAATCATGCATTTTCCTCTAAAACTTATCCTAGTATACTTAAGACCGCCAAAGTAATACCAGTGTACAAATCTGGGGATCGGAATCTTCCAGACAGCTACAGACCAATATCTGTCCTGAGTAATATTAACACTACGCTTGAAAAACTAATTTCGTCGCAATTAAGGCGCTTCCTGGGTGAACAGAATGTACTTTGCCCCCAGAAACACGGCTTTGTTGCTAACAGGTCCACTTCAACTGCTGTTCGATGCTTACGCAATATATTAATTCCGCGCTACATGAAAATAACATAGCAATAGCAGTATTTTTAGACATACGAAAGGCATTTGATGCTATTAGTCATTCCATTTTACTGGAAAAAATGCATTCCTATGGGATAAAAGGTAACTCGCTTGATTTTTTTTCTAGTTATTTATCGGCACGCAAACAAAAGGTAGTCATTGGTGACATAAGTCATCTTACGGTTAAATATAAATTCGGGGTGCCACAGGGTTCAGTTTTGGGCTCTATATTGTTCTCTTTTCATATTAATGATGTCCCGCGATCCCTATAGAGGTCAAGGGCACTGATGTACGCGTACGACACTGTTTTAGTTTTCACAGGACATTTCTTAGCAGATTTACAAAATGACGCGATGACCGATTTATCGAACATTCCGGAATGGTTTGCCAGGAATCAGCTGACTGTTAACTGTACTAAAACAAAGTACATGGTGTTTCACTCTCGTAGAAAACATATTGATGCTGAATCTCTTAACCTAACAATAAACAACGCACCTATTCAACAAGTTCCTTGTTTTAAATATTTAGGCGTCACTTTTGATGAACATTTACACTGGCATGAGCAAGTACAGAGTGTGTGCGCAAAAGTAGCCTATGGCTGCTTTTCTCTAGTTAAAGCTCGCCAATAGTTTCCACAAGCTATATTTCGCACATTCTACTTTTCATTGTGTCATTGTCACATAGGTTACTGTCTGGAATCGTGGGGCGTGACGTACAACAGTTATCTAAAAACTCTTGAACGACTTCAAAAGCGTACACTTAAAATTATAAGCCAAGGTGAATCAGTAAGTAATATTTTCCAATCACGACGCATTCTCTCAGTTCCGATGTTGCGTGACTACAAAATTGCCGTTTTAGTAAATAACATAATTAATAGAAATTCACCTTTGCCTGCTCATCTTTTCTTTAATTCCTAAACGCAATACACGACATGCTTCGAATGGTAATTTCAATCTGCCCAAATGTTTTAATGTTTACGGAGATAGGCTGATACTGTTTAATGGAACAAAAAATGGAACACGGTCCCCCTAGACATTAAAACGGCACGTAATTTCAGCATGGCATGTAAATAATTTTTTTCTGTGGAGTCAAGACATGTAAGCATGTGTGTGTTTGATTCAATTTTCATTGTATTTTTAAATAAGTGCCTATGTATAGAAACTAGCTGCAAGCTAATAACTATGCATATCTGCAGGAAAAAATGTATTACTGTGTTATCTGTATTATATAATTGTTTTTTGTTTTTTTATGTTGTTACCTCAGAGCTGACCTGTACACTTTTTTATGTTGCACATTGTATTGGACCGTCCATTAGCCACTTTAGGCTATCGGTCAAATAATCCCTGTATTTGCATATATCTATTCATGAAAATAAAGTTTCATTGATTGATTGATTGATGATAACTTGAGTGTACTTTAAGCAACATTGCTTACGCTCACCAAGTGTCATTCCGGTGGTTTGCTGCTTCACGAGAAAGTGAAGTGCACTTTGGAATTTATAGCAGTGGTCATTGCTTGAATAATAGAACAACATACCTTTGTTAAATTTTTACATTACTTGCTGGTTATTTATGTATTGAGAAGGTGAACATAATTTAGAATAAACGTTGGACGGAAATAAAATAAATGTTGCAACCGCGTACCGTCATCAGTCATGGCGAGCCGAGTCAATACAGTGCCATATTGAATCGAAAACAGAAATGGCGGACTACGGTGAGGTAGGCGCGAGTAATGGTGACGGGCATTTGGAACGTGTTGCGGCGGACTCACTCGCCTGCGAATGAGGCGCTGTCATGTGTACATCATGCTTGATAGTGCAATTGACCGAGGAGTCAAAATTTGTAGATATATTGAGGACGACTACAACTTCCAGAATAAGCAAAACTGCTTGGCTTGTCCAAGGTACAAAGAGCTGTGATATATATCCCATCGATCCATTCATTGAATTCAAAATGACGCTAGCTTTACATAGAAGTATGCAACCTCTTATTCACTGGTTGAGGCTAGGCACCATATACACAAAACATTTTTTGCGCAGAATTGGCAGAACTGAATTTCCCGAATGCGAATTTGTATTTATAGATAAAGACGTATGTCACCTTCTCATAAACTGTCCACATCATGACATGCCGAGACGCCGTCTCAAATGGAAACTGTTGGCATTAGACCGCAAACCGTTTAGCAAGAATAAACTTCTGGGCCCGTGGCCAACTGGAGTTTTACAGACTCACGCTTTAAAAGCGGTAACACGTTTCTTACAAGACAGGGGAATTGCTGAGAAGTACTAAGCACTAACATACTTCCATTTGTATAACACATGTGCTTATTATGTGCAGTAACATATGACACCCATCATATGTCTTCTTAGGACCGGTAATAACTGCAGAGCCTAACCACGAGATTGAAGTAACTAGAAGAATAAGAATGGGGTGGAGTACATTCGGCAAGCACTCTCACATTATGACTGGTAGATTGCCACTATCCCTCAAGAGGAAGGTATATAACAGCTGTATCTTGCCGGTAATTAGCTACGGAGCAGAAACCTGGAGACTTACAAAGAGGGTTCAGCTTAAATTCAGGACGACGCAGAGAGCAATGGAAAGAAAATTGTAGGTGTAACCTAAAGAGACAAGAAGAGAGCAGAGTGGATTAGGGGACAAACGGGGGTTAAGGATATCATAGTTGAAATAAAGAAGAGGAAATGGACATGGGCCGGGCATGTAGCGCGTAGACAGTATAACCGCTGGTCATTAAGGGTAACTAACTGGATTCCCAGAGAAGGGAAGCGGGTTAGGGGGAGACGGAAGGTTAGGTGGGCAGACGAGATTAATTTTGCGGGTATAAATTGGCAGCAGCAAGCACAGGGTCGGATTAACTGGCGGAACATGGGAGAGGCCTTTGTCCTGCAGTGGACATAGTCAGGCTGATGATGATATGGATGATGACTTGGCCTTTGAGATCAACAACTTTGGCATTTGCTAATTTAAGAGGCTATGCCTTTTTTGAAGGGGTTGCCTGTTGAATGAGCACGAAACGCCCGTCATCTATGGCGGCTTCACTTCCGCTAATCATAGTATATAATTACGTTTACGCCCTTCTAAAACTTTTTACATTATTTTTGTGGCATATAGGCACCAAATATGTAAAAACTCGTTTGAAGACAATTCTACCTAAGTGGCGCCACCACCGCAGTTCTGCCGACGGCCGCTTCTCAAGTGACCGCCGATTAATCAAGCAGGCAAGGGAAATATTCTAGGAGGCTGTGCCTCAGCACACAAGCCATCACAAACGAAGGCGAGAAAACAAGAACTGCACTCAAACAATTTTTCTCGATACAAGTGTCCCATCTTTCGTGATCTAGCTCAGATTTCTTCATTGCAACCGCCTATTTACATTAAAGCTTCATGGTTACATGCTGCGACAAGGTGTTCTCTTTCGTACGCAATAAAACGCGCATGAAATCGCCTTCGATGTCATTTTTATTTTTATTTTTACAATTTCCCCTAGCACGGAGAGCAACTTCTCGTCCATTGAAGCTATATTCTTAAAAATATTCAGCTGTTCTTCTCTCACTTGTAATTCTCTCTCTTCGTCGTCGTTCGAGAGAGAGACGAAGTTGGCGTTGCTCATCGGGCAGCTGTGTCAAAAGTGCTCATGCAGTAGGTTGCATCTTCCGCTTTTTGTAGCGTTAGCTACACTGGCCTCGCTGAGCCGATTTCGCGTGGCACTGGTCTGCGCATGCTCAATGATACTCCGCCGCCGCCGCGCGCGGCTCGCCGCCGGTGTGCGCGCGATTAGATGCGCTGCGCAGACGATCAGTGGTGTCACGCACCGGAGCCGGCACCTACCTCGCACTCGGCCGCGGCCGCGCGCGACTTACCACCACCGGTGTGAGCTTTCCAGAGGAGTGTCGTCATAGCTTTGGTAGACATATGGACGCCGACGCGCGCGCCTTCCCTGTGCAGTCGCCATCTGACACTGCGCGGGAGCAGCTTAATAGCGCCTCTGACTGGCGTTTGCCACTGAGGTAAAGCCATGGAGAAGGAGAGTGCAAATGCTGCTCAACAGTGCAGTAGAGCGGAGAAGCTTAACTCATTGGATCACGAAGTAGTTGCCCGGCAAAATAAATATACATGTGCCACATAATACGTATACCAAGTGTGTGTCATTGGAACAGCTGTAAGCACGATATCTGGAAAGCTAAGAATAATCAGCTGAACCTTTGCTAACGCTACGTATATCTTGGCATAACTGAGCTAAGCCACTACCATTTTTTTACTCTTTTTAAAGATGTCACTGTCCAACCCAGCTTCACAGCTAAACGCAGCCTCTGTAGTTTCTAACTATGTACTCCTTTAAGCGGAACATGATGGTTCAGGTGTCGCCACGAGAAGAGGTGACTGGCTGACATTAATGAGCTGCTCGTCTTGCACAGCAGCCCACACTATTTCGAGGAGGATCTGCAGAGCACAAATTTAAAACAAAACAGACAAGTACTAATGAAAGGTTCGCTCAATACAAAATAAAAACTATTTGCCTCTTGTTAAGTATATTAGTACGCGTGCACACAGAAAACGTATCATTATATTGGGCGTTCAATAAGTAGCACAGTGTATTCAGCATAAAAAGCAGGCTATGTATCTGTGCCCAAGTTTTTGTGAACCAGGGTGAATATACCCATTTAGTTACTACATATACAGAAACCAAAGTTGACAACAGAGTGGAGAAACTACCAGTGCTCATTTATCCTTCGCAGTTAAAACCCATACGTGGACAGCTAGAAAAGCTTCATTTGCCTATCCCAACGTATTATGAGCCCAGCTGCTTGGTTATGGTAGTGCAGTTTACATATATTAAACTGTGAACTGTTTTCTGTAGGTAAAGGCATTGCTAGTGTGACGTGCCGTTGTGGCCGTTCGATATACTGGGTTCTGAGGCGACCTAAGAAGAACGTCCACACTCTTTTAAGATTAGAAAGGGACTGCCAGACCCTTTTTTTATTCCACGTTCTTGGAGCACTTGGGAGCCCGGTGTCGATTTACTTCGTTTTCGTCACGTAAAGGCGCGAGATACGCACCGAGCGTCGTCTGCTATTGCTCGTAGCATGCCCCGGTTTAGAAACTGGTCGTCTCACCTTCATACACAAAACACCAAGACAGACGTAACTAAACTAACTCGAACAGTCCTATCTGGAACTATTTGCAAAAGGCAACAAAACATTGTCTATCCATTCTCAGGCACACAAAACTATATACAAGCACCAACAACTATTTAGACTGCATAGCACCCATGTACATCTTAGTCCGAAGCATTGGGTTACTCCATGTGAGCAATGAGGTTCAGTTATGGTCTTGACTTTTCAACATGCACAATGTCACTTCCCATGTTGTCCGCTTGTTCAATCTCGTAGTTCAAGGGAAACAGTTTGTTCACTGTCTTGTGAGGTCCGGTGTTGCTCTAGTTGTTTTCATACCGGAAGTTGGAGCCTTGAGGAGCACCAGTTGTCCTCTTTTAAACGCAATGTTCTTGTGGTGCTTGTCAATGTGCCGCTTCTCTTTTTCTTGAGCCAGTTGTATGTACGTGGCAGCAAGTTCCCTGGCTTTTTGTAGTCATTCACGCACTACCATGAAATAGTTTGATTCTTCTTTCAGCTCTTCAAGCCCTCGGCCGCTGTATACAGCATTTATTGGTAGCGCCGGATCCCTACCCTAGACCAGGAAGAAGGGAGTTTGGTGAATCGTGTCTTGGTACCCGGTGTTTTAACAGAATACAATACAACAGAGGACATCGGCCCATTTTTCTCCCCAGGCGGTAGTCATGGCAATCATCTGTTTGATTGCCTTATTGGCTCTTTCGCACAAGCCGTTTGCTGCGGGGTGATATTTGGTAGTGACAGCATGTCGCACCGCCGCGGTGGTCTAGTGGCTAAGGTTCCCGGCTGTTGACCCGCCGGTCGCGGGATCGAATCCCGGCCGCGGCGGCTGCATTTACAATGGAGGCGAAAATGCTGTAGCCCGTGTGCTCAGATATAGGTGCACGTTAAAGAACTCAGGTGGTCGAAATTTCCGGATCCCTCCACTACGGCATCTCTCATAAACTAATAGTGGTCTTGGGGCGTTAAACCCCACATATTAATCATCAATGGCAGCATGTCTGATGCCCCGATGTTTGAACTATGCTTCAGTAGAGCGCGCCATCATTTGAGTACCGTGGTCTGTGATAAATGAGGCTGGGCATCCGTGCTTTAAGATGATCCGTCGTTCTACAACTTCGGGACGGTTGCAGCCTCTATGTTACGGACTGGTTTTGCCTCCACGAGCTTTGTGAGGTGATCAATGGCTGCAATGATGTACTTGTAACGTTTTGAGCGTTTGAATGGCCCTATTATGTCCATCCTAAGTGTTTGAAATGGGCTGTGGACTTTTATTGGCTGTAATAGACCGTAAGGCACCGAAGTCAACATCTTGATTTTCTGACAAAGGTCACAGTGACGCACGTACCATCTGACGTCTGCACGGATCTTCGGCCCCTAATACTTAGACCTAAGTGCATCGAATGTTTGCCTGATGCCCATGTAGTCACCGTATCGTCCTTCATGCATTTCATGAAGTGCCTCACTTTGTCGTTGTGCAGGAAGGCAGAAGAAAAATTGACTGCTCACTTGTCCTTGTTCTCTTTTGTACAACACGTAGTTATGTGTGATAAAAGTCTTTTTCACGCGTTTCTCTTGCTTTTTCGTGCCCAGCGCACCCCTGAGCATATCCAGGATTTGAGTGCAAAATGCATCCTGACGCTGCTTCTTACTCATGTTGTCACAGAATCGCAGTGTTGGATATGATACTGCATGCATTGGTTTAGCATCATCAACCATGGGGGATTCCTGGGAACACAATCTGGTGTGCTGTTCAGAATTCCTGATTGATAGATGACATCAAAGTCGAATTCCTGCAGAATCAGTGACTAACGAAGAAGGCGTTGGTTTCCTTCCTTGTAGTGCAAGACCCAGCACAGTGCATGGTGGTCGCTGGCAACTTGACTTTTTCGGCCAATCAGTTATGGTCGTAACTCTTCTAATGTTCATTTTATTGCAAGAGCTTGCAGTTCTGTCGAAGCATAATTAAACTCTGCGCCCTTTGAGAGATATACTCACGTGTAGCACCAGAAAATATCGGCACTCTTCATATTCTTGCTGCAAAAACCTCCCAAGCCGAGCCGATATGCATCTGTATGTAGTTGGACACGAAAATTCTGGTTTTTTGGAGAATTGCTTAAGGACAGGCGGCTGGAACTACGCGCGCTTTAATGTCTCAAATGTCACTTGGTGATCTTCTTACCAAGAAAAAGTAGCGTTTTACTTTAGGAGTGATCGAAGAGGTGCTGCGATAACGCTGTAACTAAGGATAACTTCCTGAAGTAGGATGTGAGCCCGATGAATGATTGTAGTTTTTGTAAACTTCGAGGAGGCGCGAAAGCCTGAATCGTTGCCTGTTTTGATGGGTCGGGAGATACACCGTCTTTTGTGACAACGTACCCAAGGTAATGAATGGTAGTACAAAAAAAAAGAAACACTTTTGTGGCTTGAACATTAAGACTGCTATTTCGAACCTTGTAAATGTTTTCTGAAGGTGCGAAACATGTTCTTCAATTCTCCGGCTGAAGACTACGCAGTCAATATACACAAGGGCATTTTCGTATTTAATACCGTAAATGATCGTATCTACGGATCGCTGACATGTGAATGGGGCACCTTTTAGGCCAAATGGCACCCGGAGGAATTCGTAAAGACCCCACGGCGAGACGATGGTTGTCTTCTGTATGTCACCTGGATGCATGGCGATCTGATAAAATCCAGCCACCAAGTCCATAACAGAAAAGTACTTGCTTCCGTTGAGAACCTGCAGCGCGTCTTCAATTCTTGGGAAAGGGTACACAACCTCAGTGACGGCGTTGAGACGTCGATAATTAACGTACATGCGCGTCGTCGCGTCTTTCTTTTCTACAAGGACAAGGGGTGATGCCCAAAGACTCCGAGAAGGTCACACTATATTGGCATAAACGAGGTAATTGATCATACTTTGACGAGGTCGCACTGTGCTGGTGACAATCTTGAGGACGCTGCGATCTTGGCTTTACAATTCCAGTTGGAATGCAATGTCGCTCAACTGTGCAGGAGCCTACATCTGTACGTCACTGTGCAAAGCAAACCGAGTTTGTCACCAACAAATCTTTCACGACCTGCATCTCATTGGAAGATAACGTTGTTTTATTGGAAAGCTAACGTCTCCTATTGCGATTGAACGGTGCTGCCGATCGACGACCACATAAGCTTGTGGCGCATCAAGGTCCATAGCAGAAGGAAGGCATGAAATTTGGAGGATCTGTTGGCAGTCCTCTCCAGAAAGTTCGATATCCTCAATTCTGCTTCCTCCTTCAATGAGGCCTTTTGCCATTTGATATGGAAGCAAGACGGCTTCAGAACAGCAGTTAGTAATCAAAACCTTCGTTGTATTTTCCGATGCAGCTGGTACCATGGGCTTCTCTATGACTGAATAGCGAACATATAAAAGCTTTGTCCAGGTGATGACCATTAAATCATTTTCATCTTGCGACACGCGATGCCAGGCCACAGGAACCAACTTCTGTGATGAAGCTGGCAGTGGTTGCTCCCTAACCATGTATACCTTGCGTAGCCTTTGGGGGACCGATACCGCGAAGCTCTCCGAGCCCCAATCGATGACGGCTCTTGAAGCTCGCAAGAAGTCATCGCCTAGCAGTATTCCTTCGTGAGGTAACTGGAGAACAACATAGTCATGCTGCAGTGTTGGTCGTCCACTGTCACCACACACTCACTTGACCTGAATGTTGTAGCTGATGGCCGCTTGCTCCTATGAAACGTGGGGACGAAGGCTTCATGCCTAATTCGAGTTTTCAACAACTGGTGCCGTAATCAAGTTTTTAACAGCTCCAGACTCTAGGATGCCCTTAATCGTTTGTCAGTTGATGGCGAGAGGAACAGAAAAAGTACCCACTTCAGAGACACATGACACCTGCTCAATTACTCGCGACTGCTCGCGGGCATCGGCGTCACCAGCTGTTCCTTGCCCCGCTGCTGTGAGCTGGAAGATTTAATTCTTCCTACCACTTCACAAGTTATGCAGTTAACGGTAGACGACACTGCGTGACAAAATGGCCACTTATGGAGGAGTTCAAGCACAGTTTACGAACTCTCAAGGCATTTCATTGCGAACTTTCGAAAAGACGCGTTGACGGAATGAGTGGATTGCCGCGATGATGGTGGCTTCGCTTTCGTACCCTCTCCTTTCAGCACCTTTCTCTAACCTACTTCATCATCTGAAGAACCGCTAGACTCTATGCTGTCCACGCATTGACGATGGCGCATAGGCTTCCGAGGCGAACGCTTTGCCCTATTACGGCATTCGGCGGACTGCGTTGTGGTTGGCGTTTTGCGTTCTTCGCAGCCAAAATTTCAATGCTCTCCTCCGAATTTCTGGTCTGGCCAAAGCGCAGAAAAGAGCTTATCATATCGTCCAGCCGCTTAAATATTTTATCAGAAAAGTGCTCCTTTGCCTTGGGTGACAGATTAGTTATGATAACTTAGCACTTTTCCTGTTGTAGTACAGGATAATTGCACTGCACCATCAGGTCCAGCTTTCGGTATGCAAAGTCTGTACATGGCTCGCCTGCGCGTTGCGTTGCGCCGAACATTCGCTGCTTAGATGTTACATCGCAGTCAATGTTATAACGTCGGCGAAATGCCGCCTTCATATCAGCCCAACTACTGATACTAGCCACCTTCGTTTGGTGACGCATCCATGTAAAGACTTTAGCTGGAAGCCTTAAAATAATGAACGGTATGGCGACCTGGTCAGAAACGCTGAAGGTTCTAAAGCAATCGTCCACTTGGTGCAACCAAGCGTTTAGATTTTTCCCGAGATGCGGTAAGGAGCTTGCCGTGTAACTCGACAGTCGGTCGCGAGCATCTTCACTGTTAGACATGCACACGTGAGCATCGGTTCTGACTTGTCTTTGTTGCTTTCTCGAGGCACGAGTGAGATTCATCGACACAATGTTCTCTTCTGCACTCGTGCTTGATTCGGCGTCAGAAGTTTCATGCGTTTTTAACTCCAGACGCTCGATGCGCTCTACTAGTGGAGCAAGAAAGTTACACAAGGGTGTGACTTGCCTTCATCGGCGAGGCAAGAGACAGTTTTGGTGCGTCGGGGTCTTTGGCGGCGTCGTTCTCCTTGACAATTATCAGTTTCAGTTCCTCCAATTCGCTCCGAAGCTGACCCACCTCGATCCTCAGGACATTGGCTTCGGACACAGTTGACCGGTAGGCTTCCAACCTTGCGGCGTCATCCAGCTGCTCAAACACGTCGACAGAGCACAGGACCGTCGCCACCTTGGGATCACTGAGCCAGCGCTGTTAAAACGTCAGTGGTTGAGCCAAGGGAGCGCACAGGGAACGACGTCCTCGCATAAACGTAAACGTCTTCTCAGTTCACCTCGAGATGTTTGGCGCCGATTGTGACGTGCCGTTGTGGCCGTTGGATATACTGGGTTCCGAGACGGCCTAAGAAGGACGTCCACACTCTTTCATGATCAGGAAGGGACAGCCAGACCCATTTCTTTATTCCACGTTCCTCGAGCGCCCGCAAGCTCGGTGCCGAATCACTTCGTTTTCTTCGCGCAAAAGCGCGAAGAAAACGACCGAGCGTCGTCTGCTATTGCTCGTCACAGTTACAAAGTTAAGGACCGAAAACTTTTACTACACTGACAAAGCTATTTTTTTCTTTCTTTAATATCCCTGCCACACAGCAGTAACATCATTCGCTGTGAATACCATTAGGCATTAATATCGTTTTTTGTTGCCTACACAGTTATAATAAATGACATTCGCACCTGATGGCATTCGCTCGTTGAACGTATTCACTGAACTCATGGAAGTGCGGCTTGTGTGAACTTGCAACAGGCGCTTGACAAGGGATCGCAAAAGCGACACCTTAAAGCAAGTGTGAACGATGCTCAGATGTTTAATGAAAGTTGTTATCTTTTCAGTAATTTTCAAGAGTGCAACATGATAGAATAATCAATTCGTGAAAGCATATTTTTTTCCAAGCTCTGATTTGACACAATGGCCCTTCTGTCGGTCATGTTTACAAACACTCGCTGTTGTTTTGGTCACCAGTTTAGGAAGGGTGTTTTGAAACCAAATATCCTTTCTTTGGCAGCACCACAGCTCTGTTAATCGCCGACGAATTAAAAGTCCAAAGAGCAGCTATAACATAAACGATTCGTCATGTAGATGCAGATCTACATCCCTCGTCATCTGTGATATTTTTTTACTCGCAAGATTGAAGCACTTCGGGTCGGTTCTGATGCTTCATTCGCAGCAGGTGGAAAGCAATCAACGTTCTTTTGCACTGATCATCATTCATCGCAATCACAAATGCATCAACACTGTCGTGGTTCCAAATAGTGTGGACTGCAAGTTGTCAATGGCTTTAGGTTAATCTCGATTTTGATGTGCACGAGGATTTTTTCTGTTGATTTTGTTTTATCACGTCGCAGTATATTTTAACACAACCAAACATTGTTAAGTAAATTAGTGTGCGATTTGGAACTTTTTTGTATCATAGTAGCTTGCCGATAAACAATGAAATCAATTGAAAACGTCATTTCACAAGGCCGTGTAGACCCAGACCGCAAGATAGTCATGGCATTTGTTAAACCTGCCGTGTGACAGGGGTATAACATTGCAGCACTTTCTTTATCTAGAGTATGTTTCAACTAGCCCCCACACAAGCTCTTCTGTACTGTTTTTGTACTCAGCATCCATTCTGCCTCGTCTTTTGTTTGACTCTCTTGATTTCTCCCGCACTGTTTGCAATACTGCAAACGTAACAGGAGACTTCAGGTTTAGACTAAAATTATAGCTTTATGAACTAGGCAACCCGTATTAAGCACGCAGCCTTTTCTCCAGTAGAAAACTATAATGACAACGAAGAAACAAATAACTTGAATGAATAATTCACTAGTTAATTTTAGTGGAGCCCTATGATCATATATCACAAAGATAATTTGCACACTTACCTCCTGTGCTGGAGAATTTTGGTTGTAGCTGCTTTCATCTGCAAGGTTCTCATCATGTAGCGGATGATATCCTAAGAAGCGGTGAATATCCCAGTAGTATTGCCAGCATATGGTACCCGACCCCGCGCCGTCTGCTTCCGTTTGATTAATCTGCAATTGTGCAAGCAAGAAATAATGCATTAACATGCATCACGGTAAATTTGTCCTTACAGATGCTTGTAGTCACTCGGTGCAAGTTAAGGAGATACCAACATCGCAACTGTTACCAACGCAAATTGTGATATCAAACTGGTGTGAGTGCGACTGCAAGCAAATACGAGAAAACTGTGCAGGACAGCGTAAATATGCCGCTTGCGCAAATGATACATGAGGACTGAAAAGCTTCTTATAGAAGCTGTAAACGAAGCATAGAAAAACATAACCCTGCAAATCTCATCAGATCTCTCAATGCCGGCACTCCAAACGCGAGAAAAAAACGTTCACTGGCGCTCTCTGCAATGTCAATCGTTTAAAATATACAAAGAACCGGCAGCACTCATACCCCAAGCGTTTAGGCACCCGACAGTGGACCAAAGGGTGCGACGAAGCTTTTTGGGCCGCCTCGGCATTGTTGGTACCGACCGCAAGTTATACTAAGAAAATGGAACGCTCACTCAACACTGTGACACGCTGAAGCGTCAGTGTCCTTTTTGGCATGTTTTCAAACAACGCTTCCTGGGCGCTTACATATTAGCTGTAAGCCCCTCATAACAACTGAAAAAGAAAATCATGTGTACGTGCAAGGTCGGTTTTGCTGCGTCTACTCGCTAGGCTACGCATTGGAAGATTCGGTTTTGCTGCGCCTACTCGCTTCGCTAGGCTCTGTGTTCTGGCGCTACCATCGCATCACGTAAACTGCATTGCCTGGTGTCTATTCACCTTTTCATAAACGCCTCCCCGGGTGCCGCCATAGCCCTCTTGGGCTGTGCGAATTGGCGCGTCTCCTCAAAAATGCACTGACAACGCTGCGCCCTTAGCCTTTGTACTCCCGCGCACAGCCCATCATGGCGCTGTTTTTTTCCTTCCTATGAAAAGCTGTATAGCTATGCTAGACTCAAAATCAGCGTCTCGTCACAGCAACTTCAATGTTGCGACGTAAACTGCGTTGGCGGAAATGGGCCATTCAAACGTTGTCAAATAAGCAATATCAGGCAATTCATGAACAGCTGTAATGTAAATACGACACGTGACGGTACATGATTCAGGGAGCATTAGTCGTACGTGACAGGTTCAAAGGCTTTTCTGTATTTGCGTCCCAAATTTTCAATCTTCTTGTGGACTCTATGGTGCTTTTTTGAAATCCAAGCGCCTCCAGCTTCTCTGCAATAGCTGCGTCCATATTCGAATTCTTTCTAGTACGGCGTAGGTCGCTCAAATGTTCTGCCCACAGGCGTACGAGCGCCCGTGTCTCCAGGGGCTCGGGAAGTATATTCTAAGGGGAGAGTGGCGTTGCGGCGCTCGTGAGCAGGGATATATATATATATATATATATATATATATATAATATATATATATATATATATATACATATAAGGAAAGAACTGTATACTTAAGGGCCCGTTTTTTCGTATTTTTACACAATATTAATAAGCTCTAATAGATAATAATGCCAAGGAAAGTATAGGGGAAGATATTAGACCGAACTGTAATATAAATATGAAGAAAAGTGGGGTGAAAAGATAACTTGCCGTGGGCAGGATCCCACCTGGGACCTTCGAATGACGCAATCGATGCTCTACCACCCCCCAGCCACATTATAGGGTTTATAAGTGAATTAAACCTGGGAGTGTGAGTCAGCGTCACCAGTATATATATATATATATATATATATATATATATATATATATATATATATATATATATAAAGGGTTTACTGTTGGCGAGTGTTGCGACGGTGGTCCTACGATGAAACACGATCAGGCAAGAGCAACGGTCAAGCAGATGCCGGCGATGATCAGCACGAGCCGAGTGAGAGAAGCTCCGCACCAAGTACCCAAGTGGTGGCGAGGTTGCTTGCCAACGATGCGTTTTCTTCTTCACAATTTGCCCCCGCCGAAAATGAGCCATCCTGGCGGCCTAAGAGTCTGGAGGCCGAGGGCTATGATATGGCTCAAGGCGGGCGACGTGGACGATGTCACGTCCACGCCGGCGCATGACGTCAGATGGGGAAAGTGGCTCGATGAGAAAATTCACCGGCGAGGTTTGCTCTAAAACGCGGTATGGGCCCTCGTACTTTGGAACGAGTTTTGAGGAAATGCCGGGGGTGTGGTAAAGAACGGCCAGCCATACAAGTGATCCCGGAAAAAAGCTGGGGCTTTGTGAAGAGTCGGCGTTGTTTTCTTTCTGGCGCTGTTGTTCTTGTGACGTAAAGGTGCGTGCGAGTTCACGGCACTCTTCCGCATTTCGGGCAGCTTCGGACACAGTTGAGCATTCGGATGCGTCAGGATGGTATGGAAGGAGAGTGTTGATGGTGTGGGATGGTTCGCGTTCATAAAGAAGAAAGAAAGGTGAAAATCCAGTGGTAGACTGTGCCGCGGTGTTATATGCGAACGTGATGAATGGAAGAATGTGATCCCAGTTAGTATGATTGGATGTCACATACATGGTGAGCATATCGCCAAGAATGCGGTTAAATCTTTCCGTGAGCCCATTAGTCTGCGGGCGGTATGCCGTTGTCTTGCGATGAACAACATGGCATTAGGAAAGCAGAGACTTGACGACTTCTGATAGGAAGGATCGACCTCGGTCGCTTAGTAGTTCTCGAGGTGGGCAATGTCGTAGTATGAAGCAATGAAGGGTGAAGGATGCTCCGTCCCACGCAGTGGCACTTGGAAGGGCGGTGGTCTCAGCGTAGCATGTGAAATGGTCCACAGCGACTATGATCTACCGATTTTCATCTGATGTTGTCGGTAGAGGGCCATAGAGATCAATTCTGATCCGATCGGAAGGTTTGGCAGAGCATGGAAGCGGTTGAAGCGCACCGGACGAGTGGAAAGGCGGTGGTTTGCGGCGTTGATAGTCAGGGCAGCCCATAACAAATTTTCGAACGAAATTATACATTCCGCGTCAGTGGAAGCGATGGCGAATGCGTTCGTAAGTTTTGAAAACTCCGGCATGACCACATTGGGGATCGTCGTGAAAGGAGGCTTAGATTTGTGATCGCAAGCTGCGCGGGACATTCAAGAGCCACTTACGACCTTCGGGGCGTAGTTGCGTCGGTGTAGCAGCCGATCACGAATGGCGAAGTGAGCAGCTTGACGTCGGAGAGATCGTGGTACCCGCAGTGGTTGATGATCCAGAGAGACAGTTAAAAAGGGAAGCGATCCACGGGTCCTTGTGTTGTTCACTGAAAAAGGAGTCGAGGTTTAGAGATGCGACGGAGTTGGTACCAGTGGTTCCGCAGGCCGGGTCGGGAAGTAAAGGTGAACGCGACAGAGCGTCGGCGTCAGAATGCTTGCGTCCGCTGCGATAGATGACAAGAATGTCGTACTCCTGGATTTGCAGTGCCCACCGAGCTAGGCGGCCAGGAGGATCTTTCAATGTGGCGAGCCAACATAGTGCATGATGGTCCGTTACCAGGGTCGAATGGGCGACTATACAAATAAAGGCGGAACTTGCGAAGCGCCTCACGAGCGCCAAGCCCTCTTTTTCAGTGACGCTGTAATTGGCCTCTGCTTTAGTAAGTGTGCGACTCACATAAGCGACGACGTATTCGGAGTAGCCCGGCTTGCGTTGAGCGAGGACGGCGCCTAGACCAACCCCACTAGCGTCTGTGTGAACTTCCGTTGCAGCTGTTGGGTCGACATGCCGAAAAATTGGAGGAGATGTTTGCAGATTACGGAGCGTGGCAAACGCGACGTCGCAGTCAGAACACCAGGATGAAAGGTCTGCATCACCGCGTAGGAGGTTGGTCAGTGGTGACATGTTCGACGGAAAATTCGCACAAAGCGCCGAAAGGACGAGCACAGTCCGACAAAACTGCGTAATTCTTTCAGTGTAGTAGGTTTCGGGAACTCAGCGACTGCTCGCTGTTTCGCAGGGTCGGGTCGAACACCATGCTTGGACAAGATGTGCCCTAAGATGAACAGCTCTCGCGTGGCGAAGCGGCACTTTTTAAGGTTCAGTTGGAGCCCAGCGTTGGTTAAACACGTCAGGAACCAGTTGGAGCCGAAGCAGATGTTGAGCAAAATCGGAAGAGAAAACGACAATGTCGTCGAGGTAGCATAGACACACAGAACATTTCAGTCCACGCAGTGTGTTGTCCATGAGTCATTCAAATGTGGCAGGAGCATTACAAAGCCCAAATGGCATTACGTTAAATTCGTACAGGCCATCTGGTGTGATGAACGCAGTTTTCTGGCGATCAGCCTCTGCCATAGGAACCTGCCAGTATCCAGATCGTAAGTCTAAGGAGAAGAATTCGGCTCCTTGGAGGCTGTCAAGGGCGTAGTCAATGCGCGGTAATGGATAGACGTCTTTCCGCGTCACCTTGGTTTAATCGCCGGTAGTCGACGCAAAATCGAATGGATCCATCTTTCTTTCGAACTAGAACAAATGAGATGCCCAAGGACTGTGGCGACGGTTGAATAACGCGACGGCGTAGCATCTCTTCCACCTGGTCGTTGATGACGTGACGTTCTGCAGCAGAGACACGGTACGGACTTTGACGCAATGGCTGGTACGAGCGGTGTCAATGTAGTGGTGCAATGCGGAAGTCCAACCCAATTGCGGTTAAGAAACGTCGAATGAATTCGCGAAGTGCTGGAGGAGATTAAGAAGCTCGGTGCGTTCATGGGGCACTTAAGGTGTCGGCGATGGAACTCGA
>WOVY01008354.1:0-15095 GCA_013436015.1 Rhipicephalus annulatus
GTGAACGGCTCTGTGGCACTGTTACCACAAGAAAGTGTCGTCCCGTCCTTTTCAAACTCTGGGAACAGATTTTACCGGTCCAACGTACGTGAAAAACGACAATTCATTTTCAAAAGGTTGCATAGCTCTGTTCATCTGCGCGGTCACAAGAGCTATACACCTAGAGCGAATCTCGAAATATTCAGCAGACAGTGTCATGCTAGCTTTTCGTAGGTTCACCTGCCGCCGTGGATTGCCGGATGTTATATTTACGGACAATGCCTAAACCATAAAAATGTTTTAAAGCAAATTGCAACCTTATCAAATATGTTATCCAACAGCAAATTTCAAGAACACTGCGCTCAAAGAAGGCTCATTGCATAAAAAGCAGCTTGGTGGGCACGCCTCTGAGAAATAGATATGTGGAGTTTAACGTTCCAAAACCACCTTATGATTATGAGAGACGCCGTAGTGAAGGGCTCAGGAAATTTCCACCACCAAGGGTACTTTAACGTGCCCCCAAGTTTGAGCACACGGGCCTACAACTTTTCCGCCTCCATCGGAATTCAGCCGCCGCAGCCGGTATTCAAACCCGCGACCTGCGGGTCAGCAGCCGTGTACCTCGTTTCTGGGGAAGAATGGTTAGGACAGTGAGGTCTACAGAAGATCCTTGGCCAGCCAAGGCTCACGTATGAAGAGCTGATCACAGTGCAATACGAGGTAGAAGACGGGGTAAATTCGAGGCCCCTCACATACTTATCATCGTCAACAGAAGAAATCGAAGTACTGACACCAGCTTATATCTAGACTGGGAAAAGAATCACTAGTACTCTTTGTAAACCTACCAGAAGTCAACCTTTCAAGCTCGAAAGCTTAGATTACAAGAAGATGGATGCATCGCGCACGGTTATTTGAACACTTTGGAGAAAATGAAGAACAGAGTATCTGCTGAGCATCCGTTCTGCGTACCATGCCCGTATTCAAGCTCAGGAATTTGACCCATCTTGAAGAAGGGGAACTAGTGCTCGTATATAAAATAAAGCAACCGCGCCAACTTTGAAGGAGAGAAAGGATCATAGAGCTAGACCAAGGAGGGGATGGTATCATCAGAGCCTGTTCAGTGAAGCTAGCCAACGGATCTGTCATACGAAAAGCTGTCCAGCATCTTTACCCTACTAAGCTTTCGCTGGCATAGAAGACTCGAACTACGCGCGTTTTCGGGGGCGGAGAATGTTGATTCGTTTTAATGCGCAAAGACGACAGCTCATGCGTGCCACAGAGAAGAAGACGAAGACAACTACAGCGTTCGCCAGAAACATTATGAAAGTAATTCGTCGGTGCTGTAAATATATCCTTAACTCTCAACGGGGTGTTGTTTATTCTACGAGCCTTGTTTTACCTCTGAGTAGTTGACAACGCACTGTGTATGAGAGAATACCCGCTAAGCGTTCCCAAGACGTGAGACCCAACGTGTTTCCTAATTACAAGTACCCAGTGGCAGGAATCACCACCGAAGGAAAATTTTACTGCAAGCTTCCACGAACAGTGAGTGAACACCCATGCTGACGTTACCTTCCCAATGGCTTGCTTGGCCAGGTTTGCGTAGCGGACTGGCCTTGTAGGTCTTGACAAGAGCGAGGCAGGTCGCTTCAAAATCATTTGCTACTTCTCTTGCACAGACGGCAGTAAGCTACCAGTCCGCCAACGTGCCCTTGCGATGATTTTTCTTTTGAGTTTAACTGATGGCAGGATCAATGCGGTATCGAGCGCAATGACTCATCGGCAACTGCGTGTGTTATAGACTGGTGCCATGGTGTTGTCGTGTGTTTGGTTAGTTTTCAATCTAGAAGAAGAAGACCGGCTGAGGGCTTCGAACAATGATGAGAAGTCAAAAAGGCACTCTGCGCCGTGGCTGAATAATCGATCCACCTCGCTCGTGGCTGTGGACCTTGGTAGAATGTTCCATCCACAACGCTCGTGGTGAATGAACTTTTCCTCACTCTTGTACACTATGCTATGTTGTAAATGGTTGCACAAAGTGTAAGGAAATCACTTTACTTTTTGTTTTTGCCAACTTGCCGGCATCGTTTCATTAACGCACAGACTTCAAAATTACCAGGTGAAATCCACGTATCACGCAACACTGATATCTAGTAAACTCAATTCAGTGGGGACGCTTCGAGGAACCCAGACGCACAACAGCCTCATTTTTTCATTCTGGATTTATTCATACTGTTACGATGAGATGTATTTATTTACAGAAGATGATGAATGCGAAAGTCCAGAGAGAGAGAGAGAAAACAAAATTTATTCAGTAAAGAGTTTGAATGAAAGTGAGAGTGTCTCTTATTGAAGGAACCCTCTGGCCTGGACAGCCCACCAGGCTCAAGCGACAAGTTGACGCTGGTCAACCAGGTCCGGCTGGGAGATTGCAGCCTCCCACGCTTCACTGAGGAGGTATTGATTTGCATCTCGTGCTGCTGCTTGTAGCGGTGGGACGCGTACTTTGCACTGCGTTAGAGGTGGACCAGAGTGTCCGCCACATTGCAGTGAGGACAGATGTAACTATGCAACGCTGCCCTGATGTGATGCAATAGTACGCCGTAGGTCAACGTGTTGCTTTGAAGGCGACTCTAGTCGGTGCCTTCATCTCTTGCGAGTTTTGGATATGGCAGAGGGTATGAGCAGGGTTCGAGCTGATAATGTTGCATCGCATATGTTAACTTTGTGGGTTCTTTTGCTTCTGCTTCTGTGGTTGATTGTGAGGTGCCTCGTATCTCGTAGGGGGTGCCCAGTTGATGCATTCGCGGGCTGTGTCCTGAACGCTTCATTTCCGTTAAGACATTCATGACCTGGGACCTACACGATGCATGTGTAGGGTGGAGGATTGTCCATGCGTTTTAGTAACCTAATCACCACTGTGGAGACCCTGCCTTTCAGGTAGTTCCATGACGCTGTTCGTGAGTCGGTGAAGACCACGATGGTCTCCTCATTCGTCTATGGAGGCGGAAATGTCGTTTGGCCTGTGTGCTGAGATTCGGGTGCACGTTAGAGAACCCAAGGTGATAATAATTTCCGGAGCCCTCTGCTATGGCGTCTCCCATAATTTTATGGTAGTTTTGGGACAATAAACCCCACATATCAATCAAATATTCAATCTAAATTCGTCTGGGTGGCAAGTGCTATAGCCGCCTTTTCATCTGTTTCCGCACGTTTGGCGAGGATGGTGTCCGATGCCAGTATCGTGCCCTTGTAATTGGTAATGGTGATCGCGAAGGCGTTACGTCTCGGATATTTCGCTGCGTGCACGTATCATGCATGCGGGTCATTCGGATGATTATTCTTGAACAAGTGATCCCGGCAAGCCGCCTTGTTCGGAGATGTTGTGGATGCATGTTTCGAGAGATCAGCTGACTTTCAAGGCAATCTCGGAGCTGTGACGCAATTTTGCCTTGGCGTTCTTTGTTGGGTTCTAGAATGTTTTTGTGCCCTGTGCGTCGCAGGACGACTTTCCCTGTCGCTTACAGCTTAAGTCTCTTGGCCTGCTGGAGGAGATGTGCACCAGTGAGATCTTTTCAATTATTTTGAACTCCCATGCGAAGCAATCGGTTAGCAGAGACAGCTGGGGGCTGTCCTAGGGCAAACTTTGTAGCCTTTTGCATTAGAAAGATTACTTTTTGTTTCTGTACTATCTTCGAGTTAAGGTAGGAAGTTCTGTACATTATGCGGCGGTGAAGGGGAGCTTGTAACAATTTGAGGGTGTCGTGCTCTTCAAAACCGCTGCGGCGGTTAGCCACCCTTTAGATTAGGTGAGTAAGCTGTGTCACGGTGTTCTGATACCCGGGTAGTGCAGCGGAGCCAGAACTATTTTTATGTGTATGTAGTCCAAGGATTTGAAGTATGTCAACTTGTGGTTTTTAGACTCCTTGTTGAAAGACTTGTGGGTCCGCTGCGTCGTAGCTTGATGGTCTACCCTGAGTGCGTGCTCTAAGTACTAAAAGTTTTGACTTTCTCGGAGGATTTTGGAGGCCGCACATCTTGAGATATACTTCAGTAATTTTAACCGCATCCGGAAGTCGGTTCTCCCGTTTGACCGTACTTGCAGCTCTTGTCCACATTGTGATATCATCGGCGTATAACGCGTCATGAATACCAAGGACAGTGTCCAAGAGACTCGGGAGCTTAAAGAGGGCCACATCGAAAAGTAGTGAAGAGATCGCTGAGCCTTGCTGCATGCCTTTGTTAGGGAGCTCAAAAAGCACGTTCTGGATATTGGCAATTCCTACCCTGGCTCTGGGGTTGCTGAAAAAAGCCATTATGTAGGCGTATGTTTCGGCATCGCAGCCGATATTTTCAAGATTACGCAGATTGGCTTCGTGGCTCACATTGTCAAATGCGGCCCTTACGTACAGAGCTACAACAGATGACTTGCTCTGCATGCTCAAGTGGAGAAGAATATCTTCCTTAATCTGCAAGAGGACGTCTAGTGTACTGAGCATTTCGTGGGAGCCGAACATAGTGTTGGGGTAGTGACCGTTTTTTTTTTCGAAAAGCATGGTGGGCCGCTCGTTTACCATGTGCTTAAGGAGTTCTCAGCAGAAGTCTTAAAAGAAATAGGGCGAATACTCGCAATCAATATTGGCTTGTTAGGCTTCGGTACCATGGTCACCTCCGAATGCTTCCAGCCTTGCGGTTGCTCGCCCTTCATCCAGCAGTCGTTGTAGTGCCGAAGGAGCGCCGTCAACGCTTGGGGCGGTGGCTGGCGTAGGTGCTTATTGGCTACTCTGTCTTTTCTTGGGCTTGTGTTTCGCGTAAGCATAACGAGGACCGCGTATAGCTCCACCTTCGTGAAAGGCTGGTCTAGCACCTCGTTTGATGCTCCTTGGTACTCCCTGGGTGTCGTAGTGTTGATAGGTTAGCTTGTTGATTTACAAAGCCCCACAGATTTGCTTGAAAGAAGCAGACGTCAAATTCACTCATGTCAAAATTTTTCTGTCAACGAGTAGCATCGGCCCCTAGTAGCCATTCGTGAGCTAAAACGCATCTGATTGACGAGTGAGTATCTGTATTATTATTATTATATTCGCAATCGAAGGCGGTTTAAAATTGGTGGAAAGCCCGCAAATTTGTAGTGCTGGCAGCGCTACCCTCACGACCACGTCAAGTTTGCTGCACTGCTGATGCTGCTTCCACAAAAATGGTGACGTCACACTGGCATTTCATCTGCTAGGAGCACACCCACAGTCAGTCTAGCTGTGTCTATGAAGGCGTAGACATGCCTTTGTACCCAACATCGTCGTCCTCGCCGTCACTGCAGTCAACATCGGCAATCGATGATGACAGCGACCTGGCATTGGGTATCACCACGACTCGCGACGATCCTTGCTTAACAAGGTCCGCGTTAAATGCAATGTATTTATCAGTCCCGGCCGTATTGTCGGAACTCTGGAACTACGCACCTAATGTCGCGGACATTTCGCGAGTGAATCGCTGCTTTCAGCTGCAGTGGCGCACAATGGCAGGAATAGCTCCGGCCTCGAGAAGAGGCCTCGTACTGCCAATGACACCAAACTGGTTCGCCAACACAGGATTTAACCTGTAACATCTCGCCGCAAAGGGAAGAGAGCAAATGCAGCTGTTCATCACAGACGTTCAGTCCCCCTGTTGAACCGTGCGTACGAAGTACCCACTAATTGCGTTGAGGTTCATCGCTTAGAAGGCATAAATGCCACGCACTTTCCGCTTTTTTCGCACCTTGACATGCAGGTTCTCACTACGCAGTGGTTTACCGACATTCTGGCACTTATTGTCGCTTTGAATGGTCGTACTCACACGCAGTGGAGCACAACGCAAGTCAGTCGATCCGCACGATGAAGCGCACGCACGCTTCAACACCGCAAGTAGAGCCACTAGTGAGAGCATGGCTGGGAGTCGGCTCCAAACACACTCAGAGATTGTCGACGTCATCGTTACTTGCGTATTGTTTCTCAGGATGGTATTTGTGCATTGTATCACACCGAACACGTAGCACTAGTGTTGATGTCGCAGAGCAGTCTATTTGTCTACTTTGTTCATAGCTTTTCTACGCTGCTTGATGTCGAGATATAATAACTTCGACACAATTATTATCATTAAAATTTGACCAAGAATACCTAATGGTATCAAGTGATCGAATCATGAGTACATCTCAATCTTGAAATTTGATGTGAGTGCTCCTTGATGTTCTTGAAGTAATTGGTGCTCTGTACCCTCAAAGTTGTCAATGAGTCGCTGAATCGTATGTGTTTGATGAGTTTTGGTGTGGGTGTCGTCAGTCAGGCTCAAAGATTTTGCCAAGTCTTCTTTCTTCTCAGTGTCTCTTGAAGTTGGTCGCAGAAGGACCGCCAGTTCTGGCTCGCAAGGTTTTCGGCGTATTCCTGTGCTTGCCTGGTAAGTATGGCGATGTGGCACTTGAGCTTGCGGTTGAGCTTTCGCTGTCTCTGTTTTTTGATAGGCGATCTTCGACGAGCTTCCCGTAGATAATGGAGATGACCATTGGCTGCCAGATTGTCCTCGTTCAAGTGTATCGTTTTGGTATGGCCGTCAACGACACTTACAATACCGTTAACCAGGCTTCAATGTTTTCGATAGTCGAGTCATCATCAAGGTCATTCTCGTAGGCAGTCTAGTCCAAGAGCCGAGATCTTCCTGTCTCCAGCTTTCCGTGAGCCTGTTCTACTTTATTTGAATGATGTGATGGTCGCTTCCTGGAGTATTCGGCAGTCTTGTTCAAGTGCCCCGCCGCGGTGGGTCTAGTGGCTAAGGTACTCGGCTGCTGACCCGCAGGTCGCGGGTTCGAATCGCGGCTGGCGGGCGGCTGCATTTACGATGGAGGCGGAAATGTTGTAGGCCCGTGTGCTCAGATTTGTGTGCACGTTAAAGAACCCCAGGGTGGTCAAAATTTCCGGAGCCTTCCACTACGGCGTCTCTCATAATCATATAGTGGTTTTGGGACGTTAAACCCAACAAAACAATCAGTCTTGTTCAAGTGCCTTGCACATGTCTAGTGAAAGTGAGATCAGGATTACTATCCCACGACACGCTATTGCCCTCTCAGGTTAGATGGTGCAAGTCAATCCGCAGCGTCAGACCATGTTGCTGTGCCGCATTGGGAACACGCCCCCCTTCTTGATGGTGCTTTGATAGTCCATGCCGCGTGTGGAGCGTTGAAGTCCCCAACTAAGACAAGTCTGTTACCTTTTGACAGAGCTCGTGAACGAAGTGATCGTAGTGGGGTAACTGCTTCCGTGGAGAGCTCTAGAAGTTAGACAGGTATAGGCTCTGCTGAGGTTTCCCACTGGAGATTATCTCCACATTGGCGCTTTCGACGCCAATGTCTAAGTTTTATGAGACTGTGCGGTTAGAGTCTTCTTGACTAGAATTGCTCTGTGGGGTGAGTGCGTGAGAGTGCTGTAGCCAGAGAGTTTGATTTTTTTCTGTGTGGGTTTCCTGCAACTCCAGCGTATATGGATTATTTGTTTTAACAGTTTCTTGCAAGTTTTCAGTACGAGGTCTTTGGGATATGTAACTCCAGTGCCAACTTCAAAGAGTGAGGTGGTGGCTCAGACTGTTTAAGTGTGGGAGCTGCCATGTTGTCTGTTGACTTTCGCCTGGGGCCCGTCGTTTGTGCTGTCGTTTGAATTTTCACTCCAGATTCATCTTCCATAAACTTCCGCTCTTTGCGCTTCGTTTCTGATTGCTTCGCCAGCTGCTCATGAGTAACAAAAATTTTGCATGCATATGATATGGAGCTGTGCTATTGTGCCATGAAACTATGAAGCTTGGCCTCGAGTGTTCTTACAGTACGGGCCAGTGGCTCTACATGATCAATATTTTTAGTAACCACTTTATTAGTGGTTCTGTCTATAGATGCGATAAGTTCAGCAGTGAGGGCTTCCTCGAGAGCTTCAAGGCGTCGTTCGACGAGGTCGAGCATCTACGCTTAATGTGGTTGCAGCCGTTCTCCTACGCGCTTCAATATTCTGAATTCCGTCTGTTTTAGATTGCTGCCCTTAAGTTCCTGCGAGCTACACTCTGGTGCTTGGCGTTGTTGCATCCTTCGACGTAGATCTTCGACTTGTTTTCTAGAGCTCGGTTGGTCGCTGTCTGGGCAGGGCGAGATGGTCGAGGCACTTGTGGTGTTTAGAAAACTTGGCCCGTCACTACCGACCAACGTGGCAACATAACTGATTCCCATAACGGAGCAAGAACGGTGATGTGAATGTGGGATCCAGAATGGCCTTTTTTCTTAGAGCGAGAGCGACTGTGGCCAGAGTTCCGGTAAAGAGAGGGTGCCTGTGAGCGTTCTTTTGTGATAAACAGCCAGGGTAAATCATAGGTGCTATCACTACAGCCACTCCATCAGGCGCAACATTATCATGCGGCTGGCATGTTACTTTACAAGAAAGGAGGTTGCAGCGGAGTTTCTTCTTGCATTCTTTTCCGGAAGTATCATGGTGTTTTCCACAGATCTTACACATCGGTTCGCATTCGTGTTATTCTGTGGCCTTGTTGTGGCCGCATTTGCAGCAGAAGTTCACTTTCAGCTGAGGGCAGATGTCTTGTCGATGACCTATGGCACCACCGGGTCAGCAATGTTGGATGAACTTCCCGTATGGCTTGCATCAGAAGTTCCCAGTAAAGTATGTTCGGTAAAAAGAAACGTGCTGCCCGTCGAAGTGATAGACTGCATCGGTGGAAGACCCCAGCATGCACGAACCTTGAAACGTGGGGTATTGGGCCCACGCGAAAGTCCGACAACAATCTCTGGGGTGCTTGTTCCTGGATAGAGGCCATAGATCTCTCCGCGGCACACAAGACCGCGGTGTCGAAGTTGCTAATTTACTTGGTATATTACTCCTCCGAGCTGTATACGTTTGTACCTTGCAGTTTCGAAGCTCGTTTAGCACTTGTTGTGCTTGCCATGATTACATTATCTACATTCTGCACCTACACTCGGCACATGGTCATGGAAGGCCTGCTGGGCCAAGCCACTGGATCTTGCGATGGCATGTGTAACCTCGATGAGTGTTCGTTTTGAAAAATCAAGTCCTGGATGAGGACGGAATACTATTTGAAAGTCATCAGTAGGGAATGACCGCATCCTAGTACTGCACCGACGCTGCGGTTGAGACTTGCCGTCTGTTACAGAGGCTGTTTAGCTCTTTCTTCGGCTGACTTGTCTTCTTCGGCTGACCTGCCTTTACGGCCAGCCTGTAGCCACTCATTGTGGGCTTTACTTGTCGTTTTGTCACTACTTTCATAAAAGATCCAGTGTGATGCCGTTCTTCAGTATTGCTCCCCGTTGTCCACTTGCATCGTGCACGGGCCCTCTTGATGAGGGTGAGACTGTTTTCACAACAAATTCGTTCGGGGCACGGCCTCACCTCCACGACAACAGTATACAACAGTAGGACCAACGTCAGGTTCGCGGTGAGCGTTCACTTCTGGTGGTGTGGTAGTCATTTTTATTTTTTTGCTTTTCTCTCTCGCTCTCGAGCGCAGCTTGCTTCGTTCGCAGCGTGTGCTGGGGACTTATCTGCCCGGTTCTCGGTGGGCGTGTAGCTATTCGTTTCCCCTTTCGCTTGTTTCCAGAGGGTCGATATGACAATGTATGAGCCTTCTGACCAGCAGAATATAATCGAGAAGTTCCTGCAAGGGTTTCATCATCAAGAAGACGGCCACTTTCTCAGCTACCTAAGTCAGACAATGAGCTTCATCTTTTTGAGAGCTCATTGGCTGCCTTCTACGAAAGGTATGCTGTGCAGACATCAAGCGACCTTACCAATTCGTCTATATGTAAGGATATATCGATTCCTTTTTTTATTCGAAAGACTGCCCTTTGGCATAACAGGCATAGATAAGAACAACACAGGTTAATCACACATATATACGTTCATACATGAAGTTCAAGGATCGGGGAAAAGGTCCTCTTATCTACTCTTGTAAATACGGAGGGCGACCGAGATGGTGGCCCATTGCTTCTTTATGTATCGCTATGCGTTTTGATTTATCATTCAAAAGCGAAGTAGTAATTTCAACCAGGCAGAACAAGTTTTTAGTTAGGGTTAGTGCAACGATTTGGCGTTTTCGAAGATCTGGTTATGATTGTTCTTGTTTTAGGTTCAGAGGTTTTCTGGCACCTATTTATTCCAGCTTTAGTGGATCATTGTTCGAATTACCAGGTGTAATTGCTAAGGACGTTCGTCACTATGTTTGCTTATAGCGGACGAGAAAGAATTAACATGAACAATATAGGCGAACAAACGAAGCTTTATACTGTACACCAGAGAAGGAAGTGACAGGGAAAAATAAAACTTAATGTCCAACCCTATACGCCAAGCATCACGCAACAAGCACGAGAGTCAGACCGCCAATTATATGTGCAGAATTCGCGGCTACACTAACTCAGTGCCCAGCGCGTATAGTTCTCGGTTCGTCAGAAAGAAACCGCTGTCTCACAGTTTGGGTCCCCGTCGTCCCGACATGATGCCGTCGTCGACGTGCGCGAGAGCAAAGGTGGCACGGCTGGAATGGCTGACGGCACACAATTGCGCTACCGTGTGCAGCGCCGTTGATTCGGACGTCGCGGCCAACCCAGCAGTCAGGGTCGCAACTCCTGAGGTCCAGGATACGGCCACGGCTCACGAGGACCACACCCGGTAGGCCTCGCCCACGAACCTGCTCCCGGCCACTGCACCCAGGCAGGAGCCGTTCAGCAGCCCCCGTCCCTGGACCTTGTAGAGGCCGTCGGACCCGACCCCGAACAGACACACCGGAGCTCGACCTCACCGACCCGTACGGGTCCCACAACCGGCCCAGGAACGCTGCCAGGAACTTGTCCTCTCGAGCGGCGCACCGCTTCGTCTGCCTTCGTGGCCTCAACCCTCGAGCTCTTTTTTGCACGTTCCCTCTTCTTCTTTTCTTCTTTTTTTCATTTCTTAATATCGCCTCCGTGCAACCTGCCCTCCGCTCGTCTTCTTCAGTTTTAGTTTGACGTTTTTTTGGCGTTTTAAGTCCTTTTTTTCACAAATCGTGCCTAACACACCGTGCTTTTGTGTCCTTTCCTTACGATATACCCCTACTCAAGAAAGTTGTTTAGGGGAAAAACAACTCTTTACAAGCACACGGGATGGAGTAAACAAAAGCAAAAAATAGCCAACACAATAACATTATTTACAGAAGCCCATTGCGTTAGGGAAAGGGTGACAACGTGAAAAAAAATTGTGCCACCACTAAACGCTAACCAGCAGAGAAGTCAAATGCGGCTGAGGTAGTCGGCACCTATGTTGTCGGAGCCTTTAATGTACTTAACCACGAAGTCATACTCAGTAAGCAATAGACTACAGCGGAGTACTCGGCAGTTGATTTGTTTTTGCGGAGTTTATGTAAGTGAGAGGCTGGTGATCAGTTTGCAGCACGAATCGGTTTCCGAAGAGGTACACATGAAACTTTTGGATAGCGCACACAAGAGCCAGCGCCTCTGTTTCGATTGTTGAGTACCGTGACTCCCGTTGGAGCATTTTACGGCTTGCGTAGGCTAACTGGATGCAACATTCTGTCGTGACGCTGCATTCAAACGGCTCCAATGCAGGATGAAGATGCATCCGTGCGCAATATGAATGGCTCTCTTAAGTCCGGTGATCGCAGTACCGGACCAGGCGATAGTCGACTCTAAGTGTTACAAACGCTTGTTCATGGCATTCTTCCCAGATGACCTTATTAGGACCTCGTTTCCCAGTGAGTTCCGTTAGAGGGGATATTGATTGATTGATCTGTGGGGTTTAACGTCCCAAAACCACCATATGAAAATGAGAGACGCCGTAGTGGAGGGCTCTGGAAATTTCGACCACCTGGGGTTCTTTAACCTGCACCCAATCTGAGCACATGGGCTAACAACATTTCCGCCTCCATCGGAAACGCAACCCCCGCAGCCGGGAATTGAACCCGCGACCAGCGGGTCAGCAGCCGAGTACCTTAGCCATTAGACCACCGCGGCAGGGCCCGTCAGAGGAGATACTACAGCAGAGAAATCGGGGACGAAATCTCGATAATAACTGGTTAGACCTATTAAGGAGCGAACTTCTTTCTTCTTCTTCGGTCTCTTTGCGGCATGAATCTTCTTCAATGTCTCAATCTGCGGTCGGAGGAGATGGTTCCGACGATGTGTCCCAAGAATTTCACTTCGGCAAAAGCCACCTCACTTTTGGATGGCTTTATTGTCAGATGAGCTGCCCTGACAGGTTGCAGAAGCTTGGTGAGAGTTGTAATGTGCTCGTCCCAAGTTTGTGTGGCTATGAGCACATCGTCAAAATAGTGATAGATGTACGGTATTCCATCTACCACTCGTCTCATTAGTCGGGTGAACACAGCAGGTGCTGTTTAATGCCGAAAGGCATGAATCTGAATTGGTAAAGGCCAGAAGAAGAGAACTGAAATTGCGGTGAGGGCCTTCGATGCTTGGCTTGGTGCTTCGGCACCTGCCAGTACCCCTTTTGTGAATTCGAACGTCAAAAAGTAGCGGCTCTGACCTAGCTTGGCAAACATCATGTCCACTCGTGGTATTGGTTCGTTGTAGGTAACGACGACTCGATTCAGCTGTCTGAAATCAATGCTAAGTCGGATGTTCTTGTCTTTCATCTTGACCACGACGATTGGAGCTTGATACGGGCACTCCGAGGGCTCAATGATACCTTGTGATAGCATGTCCTGTACTTCTTTTTCTACATTTTCTTGGATGGCTTGGATGGCGAATGGTATAGGGTACGGGCGTATCTTTACCGGTGTTTCAGTGGTAAGGCGTAACTTGCACTCGACGAGGTCCGTCTTCCCTGGCACGTCAGAAAATACATCATGGAACTCTCTCAGGAGTTCCGTATTAAAAACCCACAAAAAAGGCCGAACAAGCCCTGAAGCGTTCTCGAAGGAAAGAGGCGTGGTGATGTTGAGTTGCGCAAAGTGTCGCGGACGGCCCTCGAAACCTCTCGCGCTTTCCCGAGTCTTCGCTGTGAATCGCGCCGACGGAAACGATTACAGTTTTCTGGAACCTAGCACGAAGGGTATTTAACCGAACAGCAAAGATGGGAGATCAGAAGAAGAAGGAATTTCGCGCCAGTGTGCGTAGGGTGTTTCGTCGTGTCGTCGGCGAAGCCTGTTTTCCTCAGTGACAAAGGAGAGGAAGAGAGTATGCGCCAGAATGCGTAGGGTGTTTTCTATCGTGTCGTCGGCGAATATTTTGTCCTTAGTGAAAAAGCTGGTAATGAAGAGGATATCCACCTGAGGGGTGAAGGCTCGTGCTACATGCACAAGAGTGTGTCTACTGCCAGAGAGCGAAGACGCGTCCTGCAATCGCAATGCGTGGGAAGCCGACGTGTTACCGGTGAAGTTTGGTGCTTGGAGAGTGGCGAATTGAAAAGGCGAGGTTTTTTGGAAGAGAAACTTCGGGGGCATCAGAATGACAACAGCGCAGAACTTTGAAGTGAGTGATTCTTGGAAGAGTATCATTCAGACTTTTGTTCCAAAGAATTTAGAGAGAAAAGTTTTTGAACACTTTAGTCTTTAGTGTCTTGGCTGTTCGATGCACGCGACTGCATCGTAGTGCGTATCGTCGTTTGTGTCGGTTTTTTCGAGTGTGGCTCGTTGTACTGTGTAGTCCGTTGTTTGATTGGTGACATATCGCATTCAAACCATTTTCGAGTGTGCATAAGTGTGTATCATTTTGATCTGCCATATTTGAGAATATAATTTGTTCAGTTTATCAACTCCTGACTCTGAATTGTTCTTTGTGCCACAAACGGCGTCCGCTGGCGCACCAAATGGGGCCTTTTTTTAATTGTTCACGCTTTCGTGGTTGCAGTTCGGGGGGCCGATATTGCGGCCTTTGGAATTAGTCCGGCTACCGCCTTCCTAATTAACGGGACTTTTGACAATTATTCTGGCATCCGCGACAGGACCTTTTGGTGCACAGTGTTTCCATAGTAGTGAGAAAGCACCTTCAGTCGAATTTTTCGTGTTTTGCTCAATGTTCTCGTTAACGAGTGGGCTGAGAGTGTTTCGATAGACTGAGTTTGCAGATATCTTGTGCACGCGATTAGAATTTTATTTGAAAGGCATCATGAATCTGGAGAACTTAGTAGCTCTTGGAGAGAAGATGGGTATTTCTGGCGCCAAACTATGGAAGTGAGTGAGTCAGAAGGAGAAAGAAGCGGTGGAGAGATAGCGGTTGGCAGCTGAGAGGGCCAAGGAAGAAAAAGCAGCTGAGTTGGAGATAGAGGGGTTGGCAGCTGAGAGGGCCAAGGAGAAAGAGAGCAGCAATTGAAGTTGGAGCTGGAGAGAGAAAATCTGGCAGCTGATAGGGTGAAAGAAGAAAGAGAAGCGGAGATGGCTGAAAGGGAACGGCAGTGGCAGCACGAGATGGAACTCAAGGGGCTACGTTTGCAACAGCGGAGCGAAAACTCCCGTCCCAAACTAGAGTTGAAAGAAGCGAATGGGACGGACCATGGCTTCCGTTTGAACCCAAGCAAGATACTCGTAGCGTTCGATGAAAGGAAGGGCGACCTTGACGCGTACTTTCACAGATTTGGGGACGATTGCAAGGAGCCAGAATTGGCCGGAAAATCAATGGGCCACTGCTTTGAGTACCTGCTTGAATGGCGAAGCGCTCAGTGTGTACGGTAGGCTGACACCGACCGCTGCAGCGAACTATACAAAGGTGAAAGCTGCTTTACTGAAGCGATTTAGGATTTACTGTGGAAGGTTTCAGGGACAGATTTTGGACGGTAAAACCAGCTGATGGTGAGACGGCTACGCAGTACGCCGCCCGACTTAGCCATTATTTCGACAGATGAATCGAACTTTCAGGGACAGCACAGGAGTACGATGAGCTTAGAGAGCTCCCTAATTAGAGAGCAATTTCTTATCAGGTGCCATCAAAGCCTGTCGCTGTACTTCAAAGAGAGGAAGGCTGAGTCAATTGAATTGATCAATGATATCATTTTGAATTGCTTCAGTTAATACAAAAGACTTAGCTATATAAAGAAAGTTGCACGCAAGACCACACTACAGTCTGAAAGAACAAA
>WOVY01008355.1:0-2500 GCA_013436015.1 Rhipicephalus annulatus
TTATTCACTGATTGATATGTGGTGTTTACCGACCCAAAACCACGACGCAAATATAAGAGATGCTGTATTGGAAGGCTCCGGAAATTTCGACCACCTGGGGTTCTTTAATACGCACCAAAATCTATAAATAAGCACATGGACCTACAGCATCTTGGCCTCCATCTGAATTGCAGCCGCCACAGCCGGGACTCGATCCCGTGACCTGCGGGTTAGCAGTCGAGTACTTAGCCATTAGACCACCGTCACGAGGCGTGGTAGTTTCTTTGCCGTACCACCACTCCCTGCTTAGCTTCCAGCACTTTCATCGGGACGAGAGAAGATACTATGAAATTGCAGCATGCGACAAAACCTTTGTAACTCCACTCGCACTGGACGGATTCTTAAAATGTTTGCGGTGTTGAATTCGTGAGTCAATAAGCTCTTCTAGTGAATTCATTCCATGGTTACTTGAAAAGTGTTTCAGGGCCCCTTTAACGCATTTTGTTCGACAAGTGTCATGAGAAAAAACGAGCCCATTCGGCGACAATAGCACGCGCTGGTCCAATCTACTGTGTGCGGTGTTTGTGTGCGTGCGTGTGTATTTAACAAAACATATTAATAGTATGCACTTAGCGATTGAAGGGTGCACTGGGGACCGGATTTCGCTATCGCGTTCAACTCTGAAAGGCGAAGCTTACGGGTTCCCCAATTTTCGAGTGGCTGGTCAAAATGCTGATAAAAGATGAATAACTTAACTGTGCAACAAATTAACTTTTACATACTATATTTCGAATAGAATGTCAGCATTGTTGTACCTTATTACGGCTGGCTGCAACTGTGTCTTGGCATAGGAGCGAGAAGCCATCCCATTCGTAGGTAGTAAAATTTTGGGACTCATCCAGGGTTTGCCGTTCAGCAGATTTGAAAAAAGAGCCAAAACTGAAACTAAAACTAGCCATAGTAGCCATGTCATTTAGATTTAGCGCCAAATTCACAACCAAATATAAAAAAAGTCAGAACATGTATAGGTTTGTTAGTATTCAGCAGTAAATATTACGATTTTGAAGCAGCAAAACGGGTTAGAATGGCCACAATGTTTTTCCTTCTGGTTTGGTCCCCAAGCCATAGGTAAGTTTCAAATAAAGAAACTATTCATTACACTTTCAGCGCATCTGCACACAGTGAGTACTCACAAGAGTTCTCATGAAAGTAACAACTCGGCGGGAACATTAAGCGTTGGCGCTGTTTTTTTAAAGATGATAGTTTTTCTTGGGGACCTTCAACGCAAACATTTTGGTCTGTCTGTCTGTACATTTGTCCGTTTGTTCACCCTTAACGGTACCATTAACGGCACCAAAGTGCCCAAACGATGCTCCAAACGATCGACCCCATCCGCAGCGCCCATCAATATTGCTCAAGGTTCAGCGTTCATACTTGTGCGATTGTCAATTAAACAATTATTGCGCTTATCTGAGGCACCATAACAACACGTCAATATTATGTATGGGTATTTTTTACTAGAAAAGGCATAAATAAATAATTCTAAGGACCGTAGCGTTTATCACGCTGTGCTGACCATGCAACGCTTGCACGAAAAGGTCAGCGTTTCTAACGCTTTGCTAAGACGAGATGGTGGTGGCACCTACCCGTCGCCTTGCGTTTTACACCTTATCACCTCAGAGACGGGTACGCACGCCGCGCGCTCTGTTTTCATGCATAACTGCCAGATAGCGCTCATGTCTCACGTGTAACGTCACTTGATGCACTTGATCGCCCCCACTACACGCTCGAAGCACCCAAACTGAGCGCCTCCAGAAAACCATTCACCAATTTTGTTGCACAGAACATCAAATAAACGTTTTGATCACTCTTTCCAGACGCAAGACTCGTATTTCGACGACATTCGTAGTGTAACATGCAGATACGGGTCATTTTTTTTTGAAGCTGTAGACCATGATAAGCAAAATGTTACAAGTTGTGCCTTGGCATAGCGACTAGAAGTAAACGTAGGAGTACACGTAGAAAATTATTGTGGGTTTCATCTGGTAACGGCATCTTGTTCAGCCGAATTTCACTCTAGATTCATAAATAGACGATATAATTGTTAGAACACGGACGGAGCTGCAACCTGTGAGAATTCGTGTTGGAATTTAACTTTTTGAATATTACTTGCTGTTTCATGCTTTACATTTTTTTGTTCACCTGCTCGCCATTTTTTCTTTTACACTTCTTGTTAACTATAATTGACCGAGGGTCCCGCCGCAGCATTCGACTATAGAATCCTCGTCTCTATATTTTTCTGCATCGCTTTTCATTTAATGTGTGTGAATGATAAATTATTTTGACATTGACTTTGATGTTTCACCAATTTGAATTTATTGTTATGCTGAATAAAACTGCAATTTCGCAGCGTAGCTTGGTGTTTTTTGCTAGCTCATGAACTGGAGCGACCTTTTGGATAAATAGGAAGTGCACATCAAAATGTTACTACTCATACTAAAGGCAGATTCCATTGATTGAT
>WOVY01008355.1:7500-14068 GCA_013436015.1 Rhipicephalus annulatus
ATTACGTATGTACGCCTTCGTCCTCTTTCTGGTAGGGCACAGAAAGCAGTTGAGGCTTGTGCGTTGTCCAACTTTCGTTGCAGTAGCAGAAAAGAAGAATGCCATCGCATATGAGTGCACTAGCATCTAGTGCAAGTGGAAAGAACTTTTGCGACATCGGCCGGAAGGTTTGATGAATACATGAACAGATAACTTTGACGCTACTTCCCCCTTCTAATTCGCTACGGCTAAAGAGGCAATAATTGCACAGCTACGTAACAGCCACAACGAAGCTGTGTGTAATCAGCTAGGTTATTTTAATCCCATTAACTGCACCCTTGAAAACTCTAATGCCTTTTGCAGATATACGAAAGCCCCTCTTTTCTTTTTCATCGTCAGGCCGCGAGGGCGGCTCCATCAACCCGGTCTCGGCTGTAAGAAGCCGCCTGAACCCGTGTTTGCACTCAAACTATCCGTGAGTTGGTGTTGCAGTGTTCGTTCCTATGAGTGTTCGTAGGCCTTTGTGTGAGCACGGCGGCAGGCCCGAAGTGCCTGTTATAGGCTAGCGTGTTTGATTACAGCTTCTGTGTAGGCAGCCTCCGCGGCAGTTGCGTGTATCTAAGATTCGCAAACACTGCGGTGCTTCTCCCGAAAGATGGCGCGAGGGGGCCCGTTGCCATCGAGAGCCTCCTTGGGGCTGAGCAGCTTTTCGTGTGGTTCCAAGCACGCGTGGCCGTATAGAAATGTCGACACTGTGGTTGGGAGAATGAGAAATAGGAAGAGTAAACACAGAAAAGGCGAGAGGGTGGTGTCACAATGGAATGGGGCCTTCGTGGACGAAGAAGGATTCTTTCTTCGGCAAGATGGCGTGTTACGTCGAGCGTACTACCTTGTCGACAATCAGCCTTATTCGTTTATTCTTCTCGGCGGAGAAAAAAGGCACGGGCGATCCGCTAAGCCTTTTACCGCATATTTTCTTTCCTCTCACATGTTTAATTTTTTTTAGTACACTCTCCGATGCGCTTCGGTTATTCCTTTTTGCAAGATGTCGCAGGCTTGCGATAGAATGATTTAGTCTTCGTGGTTTTATAAAGTGTTTCGATGTGTTCCTTTGGTCTATTCTATAAATTAATAATTATAGCTACATATGCATGTTGCCTTCACCTGTACGTTTTACTTATTATCTGCATCAGATTTATTTCGTCAGCGATGCACGTGTAAAATGACGATCATAAACACGTTTGTCAAACTGAATTTGTGCCATTCCAAAAACTGCAAAGTCAATTAGTTTTACTGCTAGAACAGAGTGTACTTATGTACGCCTTTTCAAGACTAATGCATCCTTAGTCTCTATTGTCTAAGGAGAAATGATGTGTGAAACATTACCGAGCAAAACACTACTTTCGCACACCAGCAAATAGTACTTTGCCGTGCAGGGTGTGATAGCTGTATGCCACTTTTCAATGAACACTCTTTTGTGAAGCAATTCAGTTATGATGTTGACTGGTGCACTGGCGGTTCAGAACGTCGCGTATGCCTGACTGCTTTTGTTTTGGCATGAGTATCGTTACTGTGGGGTAGAAATGTGCAACTTACCGGTTGTGCTGATACCTCATGAAATCAAAGCGAATGTGAAGCGAATAATATTTCTTATGCGAGCGATCGTCTATTGAACACTGCACTCATTCCACTTTCGAGTATTTAAGAGATAAATAAAAACAGAAGATGAGCACATTATTGCGCGTACGTGTCCTTGATGTCGTTTCAAGATCCAAACTGGCGTAATTGGAGGAGAGGTGGAACTCTTTCCGCATAAATCTCGCAACTGCACCTTTTTTTTTCGATTAGTGCCGTACGCACACTGTATACAACGCGCCGACTGAAGAAGCTGCACAGTCAGTGATGTTCAGAAGTGCCCCCCCCCCCCCCCAAAAAAAAAATCTCGTAAATTTGAACCTTATGTGCCCGCTGTTTTGTTGCTAGTTGTTATTTAAAAAGAGCAAAGAAGGTCTCTGGCTGCCAAGGCTCTGTGTTTTACATAAGTTGGAGAAAAATCCGATGAGCACTCCGCTATAACAGTTTTGACAATGATTTGATAAGCTCTGGTTTTAACGGCCAATATGACCCTGTTTCACAATTTGTCAAAACAGCAGTTCAAGTGGTCAATGATACATTCTCAATAGAAGATATAGCGAATAGAGATGGCAGATAATAATAATAATAATAATAATAATAATAATAATAATAATAATAATAATAATAATAATAATAATAATAATAATAATAATAATAATAATAATAATTGCTGATAGAGATAATAAATCCAACATTGTATCGGGGATGCTATTTGTGAAGTTTTAAGAATATTATAGTGGTTATCATATTGATGCGGAGAAAACAGGTATATCGAAGAGACAGCATGCCTTCGGCAGGGACCGGGCCTGCATCCTTCGGATAAAGTGCCTTATAGTCCAAGATTTGAGCTATGGTGGCGTTCGTCCTCTCACCCACTTTTGTCGGCTACATGCCTGGAAATACGGGAGTGTTAATCAGCGCCGCTGGTGGCCATAAAGGCAAGTGGGAAACATTTTTTTTTTGCCAGGTGACGTCGCGTAGCAAGTAAACCCTTCGCGAGTGGGCAGCTGACCAATAAGCCCTCCCCTGTACTAGCTGAAGATATCCAGTACGCCGGATCAAAAACCCTCGCCCTGAATGAATGATGCAACCGTAGCTCAATTCGTAGAGTATTAGGCACGTTATTCCAAGGCTGTCGTCTCGGTCTCTGCCGGTGGCATGTTGTCGTTCCCTCCACTTCACTTTCTTCGCATGTATGCAACACTACAATTAACATTTTACGTACCGTTCTGGCTTCGTTATCTGTTGGCCTTCATTAAGGTTGTGCAAAAACAAACAAGTGAACCCCGAAAATTGCCCCATTTCATTCTGCACGAGTTGCCCGGTGACACTACGACGATAAGTTCTTCGACGAAAGGCCATCCCGCTTCCATCACAATCGACGAGTCACCGGAACTGCTAGGACGTCCGGCAGTGGAAATGCTTACAACCTTCTGTGACTACGAGCTTCCTGAATCTGTAGGACTTTCGGGATATACTTGCAAGTAGTTCAGTAGAATAATAAAGAATCTTCTGGCACGTTGATACAAATCGTTCATTCCGATGTTAAAAAGGACTGATTCACATGTGTTGCACTCCGATACGAAGCTGAGAATAATCCATTTAAAGGAGCGTGCTTGTTTCAGCGACAGCAACCCCGAAAATTACGCTTGCGTCTGTTACAACAAGCGTGGAGGTCAAAATACCCGCAGACACCAGTGCTCTGTGTTTAAGTATTCATGTTCTTGCGTGTATGTCTTTGTGTATTCCAACATTTACCTGCCCGGCATTTCAAAGGTGCTTGATGGGTTAGGATGTCTTGGTATTCAGATATTGTTTCCTCTATGATTTTCGAATACTGAAAATAATATAAAATAAAACGCCACATGTCGTAATATTGGGGGTGTGCTCAAAATAAACTTCGAAAACAGAGCACCCTAGTTTTGACTTCAATATTAATCACCAATTTGAGACTTTAACTAAATATTCTGATATATGTCCTTATCGGTCGGCCTCTCCTCGATATGATGTGGACATGGTGCCGCTAACATAGCAGGCGAGGGCGTCATTGGTTCCGCATTCATTTTAAGCAAGAGGAATTTGTTTTGTTCAGCATTGCATGAACGCTGTTCCGTGGTAATGAAATGACTGAGTTGCTAGATGAGTCTCCCTTCTACGCATGCAATCGGGAAACACGTGGGGAGAAGGGGAGGGGGCATTTGACGTGATTCGAAGTTTCAAGTGAGGTGCAAGGCAGCCTTCACCAGGAACTTGTGCGAGGGTGTTCCCAATGTTCACGTGCTGTTTATCATTCATCACGTGGTGTTGATGCTTCTTGATTCATGTTTTGTGGCTGCCCTTTTTGAAGTTTATTATATACTGAGCTTTGTGTTATATGTCTGATTGAAAAGAAACATTCCGTTAGTTTTAGATTGTTGGAGGGGCCGTAACTTCCCAGTGGTCGAAGTATTTTTTTTTGTGTGCCATTGCAGTTGCGCACGAGCCTACATCGATGGCTTACATGCGTTTGATTTTTGTTGTGCCATCTCGCAATTTCATGTCACAAACGTATATATTCAACGCACGAACTACGCAAAAAAAGAACGCATAACAAATGTGATGTTATTTAAATAAGTGTGTCGCAGATTTAAAACTCCTTCAATGTAACTAAGTCATCTAATATAGACATCCAAATTGGTGGTTTTTTCTGAATGTGATACATTTCTACTTAGCTTGTTTTGACTTATCGTTCATTTCGCCGCGTTGGCCGGCTGGTTTGTCTACCTCTCCGAATGCCCTTCCTCAGCGGCACAAATGAAATTCAAGGCGCACACGCACCTACTAGCAGATGAACTTGCGAATGTCTATTGGTAGTTAAGGAACTCTTTTACCTGGCGTTACTTGTTTACGCCACGAAGTTTTGAGACGAACGAGAGGTGTACGGCTTCACAGCAAGGAAGCAGGGAATGACATTCGGGACAAAAGTGTTGGTGGGGTGGTGTGGTCGAAGAATTGTAGGAAGACGAAAAAAAATGTTCTTTTGCGGGAGCCTGAACGTTTCCTATAGCATTCACGACCGTATTAATACCCGTTCAACTTTCCCCGTGGAACCGGCTTAGACACTCGTCTCCGCCACATCTGCAGTAAGGACGGATAGATGGATGAACAATTTTAATATGGTCCTTCGATGCGTGCGTTTAGCAGTACAGAGGCTGCGCGAAATTCTTTTACGTGAAAAAGCATTTTTTGCAAGTGCATATGGACACCAGCGCTCAACCTACCAAGGACCCATTTTCGTACAATTTTTTTCCCCCATATGACTAACACTACGTACCCCCCGGCCATATTCAGGAACTCATCGGATACGCATCAGTCCGCCTCCAACGCCGCATAAAGCACAATGAAAAAGAAGACAAGGATCGAGTCGGCCGCAATCTGTAGGCACAAGTCACATCAGCGAAGGGCATGCAGTGGAGAATGCATTTTAGATGACCGAACGCGGGTTTATAACACCCAGTGATTTATTTTGTTACGCGCAGAGCTCGGAACTGAACACTTCCGGAGCACCTAAGCAGTCGAGCAGGCTTACTTCGATGTGTATGTCGATGGCAGTTGGCCCATCAAAACACTGCTAGTTTTTTAGTTTTTCTCGTTATTGCCGTCGTTGAGCGAAGAAATAGGCTGAAGGACTGCGTCCCGATTTTCGGCTCTATTGTAATGCTGATGATATTTATTTTGTAACCTAGACGTCATTGCTGATAGAACACTTCATCATAAATGATACATCACTGAAGCACCCAGGACCTAGACGACCTTGTAAAAACATAAAGCGAAAAATTCTAGCATGAGCTGTTGCTTTGAAGAGTATTACTACAAGAAAAAAAAAACGTGGTTGTTTCTTTGCTGTCGGCGAAGGTCGTTTCGCACCGCGACTGTTCACAGCAGCTCACTCATCAAGGTGGCAATCGTGGAGGGCTTTCTTCCATCCGTAATCCTTATCATTTCGTCCATGCAATCCCCGTCTTTTAAAAGTCATCATTGTTATCTCAGACGCCATCATTCCGCCTTCCTTCAATAATGGTTCTCTCTCTCCCTTTCTCGCTATGTTCCTTTTTTTAGTACGATAACGCACAAATCTAACGCAAAGTTAGTGTGTAGCCGATTTCCATATAAGCGTATACGCCATACTTCTTTAGTTTAAATTTATTTACTCTGGCGTACGAAGACGAACATTTCAAAAATATCGCCGATGATTACTATTGTACTGCCTAATACGAATACTTAGCGCAAATGTTAAGGCGTTTCTCGTGTGCACTAGGCCTGGCCGTGACAGCGGAGAAGACAATACCATAATGAGGCTTCGTTCACATCAACTCCTCGATCACTAGCCTGATTTCACTTCCCGGAGTTCACCTCCACCATTGCGCAGGAAAAGTACGTCGGTGTGAGTAACATTGGTCGTCTTTAACGACCATACAACGCCTACTGCCATATAGTTTGCAGAATGCTGATCAGTGCGTCGTAACTCTTCTTTTTGCGAATTAACAGTACGCGTCCTCATAAGGCAACACGCGATTACGCGCAGACGCACACGTTGTGGACGCTGCTGCTGCTGCTACTTCAGATTAACGCTGCCCGAGTGCTTTGTAATGAATGAGTCTTTCTACCACTCACTCCTTCCGCAATCGCGCACTTGCTGTTCAAAGCAAACTAGCTCGAACGATTATCGTGCATAGGTGGAAAACAGATGCGCCATGGATTCGGGGGCGAAGTATGTGTTATTCCTCGGGTTGGCACCGGACTATAATGACACGAACTCGGTAATGTGATTCAGTTGGTTGTGGTGGCAGAATGAGACGAAAACGATAGGCTTATGAAGCTTTATGTGACGGAACCCGGGCTGTTGGGCTGTCGTGAGCGCAAATATTCAAAAATACCAATGCGTTACGTGGCTATTGTAAATTCACATCACCTA
>WOVY01008356.1:0-23688 GCA_013436015.1 Rhipicephalus annulatus
CATCGCTTACATTTGCCTTCGTGGCCTGACGCATAAGGAATCGGTCTTCTAAACCGGGTATTGCGGGTTCGAGTGCCGCCGAGGGTGGGTTATCCTTTTTTATTACCAAGGGTTTCTGCTACAGTTTTCTTGCTTGAAGCAACGCATATGCGCTTCTTTCCCCCTATATTCCTTTCGATGATGAGTTCTACTGCAACCTAGAGTGAAAGCGCTAATGAAAGGAACGCCAGTCTATCGCTCGCACATCGACCTCGTGGCCTAACGGATAAGGCACCGGTCTCCTAAACCGGGGATTGCGGGTTCAAGTCCTGCCAAAGGTAAGATATTCTTTTTCATTAACAAATGGTTTGTGCTACAGTTTTCTTGCTTTAAGGAAAGCATAAGCGCTTCTTTCCCCCTATATTCCTTTCGATGGTGAGTTCTACTGCAAGCTAGAGTGAAAGCGCTAATGAAAAGAACGCCCCTCGTTGCCTAACGGATAAGGCATCGGTCTCCTAAACCGGGGATTGCGGGTTCGTGTCCCGCCAAGGGTGGGTTATTCTTTTTCATTAACAAAGGGTTTTTGCTATAGTTTTCTTGCTTGAAGCAAAGCTTATGCGTTTCCTTTTCCCCTATATTCCTTTCGATGGTGTGTTCTACTGTAATCTAAAGTAAAAGCGCTAATGAGAGGTACGCCAGTGCATCGCTTGCATTTTGCCTTCGTGGCCTAACGGATAAGGCATCGGTCTTCTAAACAGGGTATTGCGGGTTCGAGTCCCGCCAAGAGTGGGTTATCCTTCTTTATTATCAAGGGTTTCTGCTACCGTTTTCTTGCTTGAAACAAAGCATATGCGTTTCCTTTTCCCCTATATTCCTTTCGATGGTGTGTTCTACAGTAACCTAGAGTAAAAGGGCTAATGAAAGGAACGCCAGTGCATCGCTCGCACATCGCCCTCATTGCCTAACGGATAAGGCATCGGTCTCCTAAACCGGGGATTGCGGGTTCGAGTCCCGCCAAAGTTAGGCTATTCTTCTTCAATAACAAATGGTTTATGCTACAGTTTTCTTGCTTGAAGCAAAGCATATGCGCTTCTTTCCCCCTATATTCCTTTCGATGATGAGTTATACTGCAACCTAGAGTGAAAGCGCTAATGAAAGGAACGCCAGTGCATCGCTCGCACATCGCCCTCGTGGCCTAACGGATAAGGCATCGGTCTCCTAAACCGGGGATTGCGGGTTCGAGTCCCGCCAAGGGTGGGCTACCCTTTTTCATTACCAAGGGTTTCTGCTAAAGTTTTCTTGATTAAAGCAAAGCATATGCGTTTCCTTTTCCCTTATATTCCTTTCGATGGTAGGTTTTACTGTATCCTAGAGTAAACGCGCTATTGAAAAGAACGCTAGTGCATCGCTCGCACATCGCCCTCGTGGCCTAACGGATAAGGAAGGCATCGGTCTCCTAAACCGGGGATTGCGGGTTCGAGTCCCGCCGAGGGTGGGTTATTCTTTTTCATTAACAAAGGGTTTGTGCTATAGTTTTCTTGCTTGAAGCAAAGCATATGCGTTTCCTTTTCCCCTATATTCCTTACGATGGTGTGTTCTACTTCAACCTATAGTAAATGCGCTAATAAAAGGAACGCCAGTGTATCGCTCGCACATCGACCTCGTGGTCTAACAGATAAGGCATCGGTCTTCTAAACCGGGGATTCCGGGTTCGAGTCCGGCCGAGAGTGGCTTATCCCTTTTCATTACCAAGGGTTTCTGCTACAGTTTTCTTGCTTGAAGCAAAGCATATGCGATTCTTTTCCCCTATATTCCTTTCGATGGTGTGTTCTACAGTAACCTAGAGTAAAAGGGCTAATGAAAGGAACGCCAGTGCATCGCTCGCACATCGCCCTCATTGCCTAACGGATAAGGCATCGGTCTCCTAAACTGGGGATTGCGGCTTTGAGTCCCGCCAAAGGTGGGCTATTCTTTTTCATTAACAAATGGTTTCTGCTACAGTTTTCTTGCTTGAAAAAAAGCATATGAGCTTCTTTCCCCCTTTATTCCTTTCGATGATGAGTTATACTGCAACCTAGAGTGAAAGCGCTAATGAAAGGAACGGCAGTGCATCGCTCGGACATGGCCCTCGTGGCCTAACGGATAAGGCATCGGTCTCCTAAACCGGGGATGGCGGGTTCGAGTCCCGACGAGGGTGGGTTATTCTTTTTCATTAACTAAGGATTTCTGCTACAGTTTTCTTGCTTGAAGCAAAGCATATGCCTTTCCTTTTCCCCTATATTCCATTCGATGGTGTGTTTTACTGTATCCTAGAGTAAACGCGCTATTGAAAAGAACGCTAGTGCATCGCTCGCACATCGCCCTCGTGGCCTAACGATTAAGGCATCGGTCTCCTAAACCGGCGATTGCGGGTTCGAGTCCCGCCGAGGGTGGGTTATCCCTTTTCCTTACCAAGGGTTTCTGCTACAGTTTTCTTGCTTGAAGCAAATCATATGCGATTCTTTTCCCCTATATTCCTTTCGATGTCGTGTTTTAGTGTAACCTTGAGTAAACGCGCTAATTAAAGGAACGCCAGTGCATCACTTACACATCGCCTTCGTGGCCTAACGGATAATGCATCGGTCTTCTCAACAGGGGATTGCGGGTTCGAGTCCTGCCGAGGGTGGGTTATCCTTTTTCATTATCAAGGGGTTCTGCTACAGTGTTCTTGCTTGAAGCAAAGCATATGCGTTTCCTTTTCCCCTATATTCCTTTGTATGATGTGTTCTACTGCAACCTAGATTAAAAGCGCTAATGAAAGGAACGCCATTGCATCGCTCGCACATTGCCCTCGTGGCCTAACGGATAATGCATCGGTCTTCTGAACAGGGGATTGCGGGTTCGAGTCCTGCCGAGGGTGGGTTATCCTTTTTCATTATCAAGGGGTTCTGCTACAGTGTTCTTGCTTGAAGCAAAGCATATGCGTTTCCTTTTCCCCTATATTCCTTTGCATGATGTCTTCTACTGCAACCTAGATTAAAAGCGCTAATGAAAGGAACGCCATTGCATCGCTCGCACATTGCCCTCGTGGCCTAACGGATGAGGCATCGGTCTTCTATACCGGGGATTGCGGGTTCGAGTCCCGTCGTGGGTGGGCTACCATTTTTTATTACCAAGGGTTTCTTCTAATGTTTTCTTGTTGAAGCAAAGCATATGCGTTTCCTTTTCCCCTGTAAACCTTTCGACGGTGTGTTCTACAGTAACCTAGAGTAAAAGTGCTAATGAAAGGAACGCCAGTGCATCGCTCGCACATCGCCCTCTGGCCTAACGAATAAGGCATCGGTCTTCTAAACCGGGGATTGCGAGCTCGAGTCCCGCCAAAGGTGGGATATTCTTTTTCATTAACAAAGGGTTTCTGCTACAGTTTCCTTGCTTGATCAAAGCATGTGCATTTTCCTTTCTCCCTTATTGTTTTCGAAAGTGTGTTCTACTGTAACCTAAAGTAAAGTGCGCTAATTAAAAGAACGCCATTGCGTCTCTCGTACTTTGCCTTCGTGGCCTAACGGATGAGGCATCGGTCTCCTAAACCGGGGATCGCGGGTTCGAGTCCTGCCGAGGGTGGGTTATCCTTTTTCATTATCAAGGGGTTCTGCTACAGTTTTCTTGCTTGAAACAAAACATATGCGTTTCCTTTTCCCTTCTATTCCTTTCGATGTTGTGTTCTACTGCAACTTAGAGTAAAAGCGCTAATGAAATGAACGCCAGGGCATCACGCGCACATCGCCCTCGTGGCCCAACGGATAAGGTATCGGTCTCTAAACCGGGGATTGCGGGTTCGAGTCCCGCCGAGGGTGGGCTACCGTTTTTTATTACCAAGGGTTTTTGCTAATGTTTTCTTGCTTGAAGCAAAGCAAATGCGTTTCCTTTTCCCCGGTAATCCTTTCGATGGTGTGTTCTACGGTAACCTCGAGTAAAAGTGCTAATGAAGGAACACCAGTGCATCGCTCGCACATCGCCCTCTTGGCCTAACGGATAAGGCATCGGTCTTCTAAACCGGGGATTGCGAGCTCGAGTCCCGCCAAAGGTGGGATATTCTTTTTCATTAACAAAGGGGTTCTGCTACAGTTTTCTTGCTTGAAACAAAGCATATGCGTTTCCCTTTCTCCTATATTCCTTTGGATGGTGTGTCCTACTGTAACTTAATGTAAAAGCGCCAAGGAGAGGAACGCTAGTGCATCGCTTGCATTTGCCTTCGTGGCCTGACGCATAAGGAATCGGTCTTCTAAACCGGGTATTGCGGGTTCGAGTGCCGCCGAGGGTGGGTTATCCTTTTTTATTACCAAGGGTTTCTGCTACAGTTTTCTTGCTTGAAGCAACGCATATGCGCTTCTTTCCCCCTATATTCCTTTCGATGAAGAGTTCTACTGCAACCTAGAGTGAAAGCGCTAATGAAAGGAACGCCAGTCTATCGCTCGCACATCGACCTCGTGGCCTAACGGATAAGGCACCGGTCTCCTAAACCGGGGATTGCGGGTTCAAGTCCTGCCAAAGGTAAGATATTCTTTTTCATTAACAAATGGTTGTGCTACAGTTTTCTTGCTTTAAGGAAAGCATAAGCGCTTCTTTCCCCCTATATTCCTTTCGATGGTGAGTTCTACTGCAAGCTAGAGTGAAAGCGCTAATGAAAAGAACGCCCTCGTTGCCTAACGGATAAGGCATCGGTCTCCTAAACCGGGGATCGCGGGTTCGTGTCCCGCCAAGGGTGGGTTATTCTTTTTCATTAACAAAGGGTTTCTGCTAAAGTTTTCTTTTTTGAACCAATTATTGTGCATTTCCCTTTCTCCCTTATTCCTTTCGATGGTTTTTTCTACAGTAAGCTAGAGTAAAAGTGCTAATGAAAGGAACGCCAGTGCATCGCTTGCATTTTGCCTTCGTGGCCTAACGGATAAGGCATCGGTCTTCTAAACAGGGTATTGCGGGTTCGAGTCCCGCCAAGAGTGGGTTATCCTTCTTTATTATCAAGGGTTTCTGCTACCGTTTTCTTGCTTGAAACAAAGCATATGCATTTCCTTTTCCCCTATATTCCTTTCGATGGTGTGTTCTACTGTAATCTAAAGTAAAAGCGCTAATGAGAGGTACGCCAGTGCATCGCTTGCATTTTGCCTTCGTGGCCTAACGGATAAGGCATCGGTCTTCTAAACAGGGTATTGCGGGTTCGAGTCCCGCCAAGAGTGGGTTATCCTTCTTTATTATCAAGGGTTTCTGCTACCGTTTTCTTGATTAAAGCAAAGCATATGCGTTTCCTTTTCCCTTATATTCCTTTCGATGGTAGGTTTTACTGTATCCTAGAGTAAACGCGCTATTGAAAAGAACGCTAGTGCATCGCTTGCACATCGCCCTCGTGGCCTAACCTATAAGGCATCGGTCTCCTAAACCGGCGATTGCGGGTTCGAGTCCCGCCGAGGGTGGGTTATCCCTTTTCCTTACCAAGGGTTTCTGCTACAGTTTTTTTGCTTGAAGCAAATCACATGCAATTCTTTCCCCTATGTTCCTTTCAATGTTGTGTTTTAGTGTAACCTTGAGTAAACGTGCTAAGGAAAGGAACGCCAGTGCATCACTTGCACATCGCCTTCGTGGCCTAACGGATAAGGCATCGGTCTCCTAAACCGCGGATTGCGGGTTCGTGTCCCACCAAGGGTGGGTTATTCTTTTTCATTACCAAGGGTTTCTGCTACAGTTTTCTTGTTTGAACCAATTAATGTGCATTCCCTTTCTCCCTTATTCCTTTCGATGGTGTGTTCTACAGTAAGCTAGAGTAAAAGTGCTAATGAAAGGAACGCCAGTGCATCACTCGCAGATCGCCCTCGTGGCCTAACGGATAAGGAAGGCATCGGTCTCCTAAACCGGGGATTGCGGGTTCGAGTCCCGCCGAGGGTGGGTTATTCTTTTTCATTAACAAAGGGTTTGTGCTATAGTTTTCTTGCTTGAAGCAAAGCATATGCGTTTCCTTTTCCCCTATATTCCTTACGATGGTGTGTTCTACTTCAACCTATAGTAAATGCGCTAATAAAAGGAACGCCAGTGTATCGCTCGCACATCGACCTCGTGGTCTAACAGATAAGGCATCGGTCTTCTAAACCGGGGATTCCGGGTTCGAGTCCCGCCGAGAGTGGCTTATCCCTTTTCATTACCAAGGGTTTCTGCTACAGTTTTCTTGCTTGAAGCAAAGCATATGCGATTCTTTTCCCCTATATTCCTTTCGATGGTGTGTTCTACAGTAACCTAGAGTAAAAGGGCTAATGAAAGGAACGCCAGTGCATCGCTCGCACATCGCCCTCGTGGCCTAACGGATAAGGCATCGGTCTCCTAAACCGGGGATGGCGGGTTCGAGTCCCGCCGAGGGTGGGTTATTCTTTTTCATTACCAAGGGTTTCTGCTACAGTTTTCTTGCTTGAAGCAAATCATATGCGATTCTTTTCCCCTATATTCCTTTCGATGTCGTGTTTTAGTGTAACCTTGAGTAAACGCGCTAATTAAAGGAACGCCAGTGCATCACTTACACATCGCCTTCGTGGCCTAACGGATAATGCATCGGTCTTCTGAACAGGGGATTGCGGGTTCGAGTCCCGTCGTGGGTGGGCTACCATTTTTTATTACCAAGGGTTTCTTCTAATGTTTTCTTGTTGAAGCAAAGCATATGCGTTTCCTTTTCCCCTGTAAACCTTTCGATGGTGTGTTCTACAGTAACCTAGAGTAAAAGTGCTAATGAAAGGAACGCCAGTGCATCGCTGGCACATCGCCCTCTGGCCTAACGAATAAGGCATCGGTCTTCTAAACCGGGGATTGCGAGCTCGAGTCCCGCCAAAGGTGGGATATTCTTTTTCATTAACAAAGGGTTTCTGCTACAGTTTTCTTCCTTGAAACAAAGCATATGCGTTTCCTTTTTTCTTCTATTCCTTTCCATGTTGTGTTCTACTGCAACCTAGAGTAAAAGCGCTAATGAAAGGAACGCCAGTGCATCACTCGCACATCGCCCTCGTGGCCCAACGGATAAGGCATCGGTCTCCTATACCGGCGATTGCGGGTTCGAGTCCCACCGAGGGTGGGTTATCCCTTTTCCTTACCAAGGGTTTCTGCTACAGTTTTCTTGCTCGAATCAAAACATGTGCATTTTCCTTTCTCCCTTATTCCTTCGGATGGTGTGTTCTACTGTAACCTAAAGTAAAGGGCGCTAATGAAAGGAACAACATTGCGTCGCTTGCACTTTGCCTTCGTGGCCTAACGGATAAGGCATCGGTCTTCTAGACTGGGGATTGCGGGTTCGAGTCCTGCCGAAGGTGGGTTATCCTTTTTCATTATCAAAGGGTTCTGCTACAGTTTTCTTGCTTGAAGCAAAGCATATGCGTTTCCTTTTCCCCTATATTCCTTTGGATGATGTGTTCTACTGCAACCTAGAGTAAAGTGCGCTAATGAAAGGAAAGCCATTGCATCGCTCGCACATTGCCCTCGTGGCCTAACGGATAAGGCATAGGTCTCCTGAACCGGGGATTGCGGGATCGAGCCCCGCCGAGGGTGGGCTACCCTTTTTTATTACCAAGGGTTTCTGCTACAGTTTTCTTGCTTGAAGCAACGCATATGCGCTTCTTTCCCCCTATATTCCTTTCGATGATGAGTTCTACTGCAACCTAGAGTGAAAGCGCTAATGAAAGGAACGCCAGTCCATCGCTCGCACATCGCCCACGTGGCCTAACGGATAAGGCACCGGTCTCCTAAACCGGGGATTGCGGGTTCGAGTCCCGCCAAAGGTGGGATATTGTTTTTCATTAACAAATGGTTTTGCTACAGTTTTCTTGCTTGAAGGAAAGCATAAGCGCTTCTTTCCCCCTATATTCGTTTCGATGGTGAGTTCTACTGCAACCTAGAGTGAACGCGCTAATGAAAGGAACGCCAGTGCATCACTCGCACATCGCCTTCGTGGCCTAACGGATAAGGCATCGGTCTTTCAAACCAGGGATTGCGTGTTCGAGTCCTGCCGAGGGTGGGTTATCCTTTTTCATTAACAAAGGGTCGCTCCCACAGTTTTCTTGCTTGAACCAAAGCATATGCATTACCTTTTCCCCTATATTCCTTTGGATGGTGTGTTTTACTGTAACCTAGAGTAAAAGCGCTAATGAAAGGAACGGCAGTGCATCGCTCGCACATCGTCCTCGTGGCCTAATGGATAAGGCATCGGTCTCCTAAACCGGGGATTGCGGGTTCGTGTCCCGCCTAGGGTGGGTTATTCTTTTTCATTAACAAAGGGTTTCTGCTACAGTTTTCTTGTTTGAACCAATGCATGTGCATTTCCCTTCTCCCTTATTCCTTTCGATGGTGTGTTCTATTGTAACCTAAAGTAAAGTGCGCTAATGAAAGAAACGCCATTGCGTATCTCGTACTTTGCCTTCGTGGCCTACCGGATAAGGCATCGGTCTTCTAAATCGGGAATTGCGGGTTCGAGTCCTGCCGAGGGTGCGTTATCCTTTTTCATTATCAAGGGGTTCTTCTACAGTTTTCTTGCTTGAAGCAAAGCGTATGCGTTTCCTTTTCCCCTACATTCCTTTGGATGATGTGTTCTACTGCAACCTAGAGTAAAAGCGCTAATGAAAGGAACGCCAGTGCATCATTCGCACATCGTCTCGTCGCCTAACGGATAAGGAATCGGTCTCTAAACGGGGATTGCGGGTTCGAGTCCCGTTAGAGGTGGGATATTCTTTTTCATTAACAAAGGGTTTCTTCTACAGTTTTCTTGCTTGAAGCAAAGCATATGCGCTTATTTCCCCTATATTCCTTTCGACGATGAGTTCTACTGCAACCTGGAGTAAAAGCGCTAATGAAAGGAACGCCAGTGCATCGCTCGCACATGGCCCTCTTGGCCTAACGGATAAGGCATTGGTCTCCTAAACCGGGCATAGCGGGTTCAAGTCCCGCCGAGGGTGGGTTATTCTTTTTCATTAACTAAGGATTTCTGCTACAATTTTTTTGCTTGAAGCAAACCATATGCCTTTCCTTTTCCCCTATATTCCTTTCGATGGTGTGTTTACAGTAACCTAGAGTAGAAGTGCTATTGAAAGAAACGCCAGTGCATTGCTCGCACATCGCCCTCTTGGTCTAACGAATAAGGCATCGGTCTCCTAAACCGGGGATTGCGGGTTCGAGTCGTGTCGAGGGTGGGTTATCCTTTTTCAGTAACAAAGGGTTTCTCCCACAGTTTTCTTGCTTGAACCAAAGAATTTGCTTTTCCTTTTCCCCTATATTCCTTTCAATGGTGTGTTTTACTGCAACCTAGCGTAAAAGCGCTTAAGAAAGGAATGCCAGTGCATCACTCGCACATCGCCCTCGTTGACTAACGGATAAGGCATCGGTCTCTAAACTGGGAATTGCGGGTTCGAGTCCCGTTATAGGTTGGATATTCTTTTTCATTAACAAAGGGTTTCTTCTACAGTTTTCTTGCTTGAAGCAAAGCATATGCGCTTCTTCCCCCATATTCCTTTCGATGATGAGTTTTACTGCAACCTAGAGTAAAAGCGCTAATGAAAGGAACGGCAGTGCATCGCTCGGAAATGGCCCTCGTGGCCTAACGGATAAGGCATTGGTCTCCTAAACCGGGGATAGCGGGTTCGAGTCCCGCCGAGGGTGGGTTATTCTTTTCATTAACTAAGGATTTCTGCTACAGTTTTCTTGCTTGAAGCAAAGCACGTGCACTTCCCTTTCTCCTATATTCCTTTCGATGGTGTGTTCTACTGTAACCTAAAGTAAAGTGCGCTAATGAAAGGAACGCCATTGCATCGCTCACACATTGCCCTCGTGGCCTAACGGATAAGGCATCGGTCTTCTAAACCGGGGATTGCGGGTTCGAGTCTCGCCGAGGGTGGGCTACCCTTTTTTATTACCAAGGGTTTCTGCTACAGTATTCTTGCTTGAAGCAAAGCATATGCGCTTCTTTCCCCCTATATTCCTTTCGGTGATGAGTTCTACTGCAACCTAGAGTGAAAGCGCTAATGAAAGGAACGCCAGTGCATCGCTCGCACATCGCCCTCGTGGCCTAACGGATAAGGCACCGGTCTCGTAAACCGGGGATTGCGGGTTTGAGTCCCGCCAAAGGTGGGATATCCTTTTTATTACCATATGGTTTCTGCTACAGTTTTCTTCCTTGAAGGAAAGCATATGCGCTTCTTTCCCCCTATATTCCTTTCGTTGATGAGCTCTACTGCAACCTAGAGTGAAAGCGCTAATGAAAGGAACGCCAGTGCATCGCTCGCACATCGCCCTCGTGGTCTAACCGATAAGGCTTCGGTCTTCTAAACCGGGGATTCCGGGTTCGAGTCCCGCCGAAAGTGGGTTATCCTTTTTCATTAACAAAGGGTTTCCCCCACAGTTTTCTTGCTGAACCAAAGCATAGGCATTTGCTTTTCCCCTATATTCCTTTCGATGGTGTGTTTTACTGTAAGCTAGAGTAAAAGCGCTAATGAAAGGAACGGCAGTGCATCGGTCGCACATCGACCTCGTGGCCTAACGGATAAGGCATCGGTCTTCGAAACCGGGGATTGCGGGTTCGAGTCCCGCCGAGGGTGGGTTATCCTTCTTTATTATCAAGGGTTTCAGCTACCGTTTTCTTGCTTGAAACAAAGCATATGCGTTTCCTTTTCCCCTATATTCCTTTCGATGGTGTGTTCTACAGTAACCTAGGGTAAAAGGGCTAATAAAAGGAACGCCAGTGCATCGCTCGCACATCGCCCTCACAGCCTAATGGATAAGGCATCGGTCGCCTAAACCGGGGATTTCGGGTTCCTGTCCCGCCAAGGGTGGGTTATTCTTTTTAATTAACAAAGGGTTTCTGCTACAGTTTTCTTGTTTGAACTAATACATGTGCATTTCCCTTTCTCGCTTATTCCTTTCGATGGTGTGTTCTACTGTAACCTAAAGTAAAGTGCGCTAATGAAAGGAACGCCATTGCATCGCTCGCACATCACCCTCGAGGCCTAACGAATAAGGCATCGGTCTTTTAAACGGGGGATCGCGGGTTCGAGTCCCGCCAAGGTGGGATATTCTTTTTTATTAACAAAGGGTTTGTGCTATAGTTTTCTTGCTTGAACAAAGCATATGCATTTCCTTTTCCCCTATATTCCTTTCGATGGTGTGTTCTACTTCAACCTATAGTAAATGCGCTATTGAAAGGAACGCCAGTGTATCGCTCGCACATCAACCTCGTGGTCTAACCGATAAGGCTTCGGTCTTCTAAACCGGGGATTCCGGGTTCGAGTCCCGCCGAAAGTGGGTTATCCTTTTTCATTAACAAAGGGTTTCCCCCACAGTTTTCTTGCTGAACCAAAGCATAGGCATTTCCTTTTCCCTTATATTCCTTTCGATGGTGTGTTTTACTGTAACCTAGAGTAAAAGCACTAATGAAAGGAACGGCAGTGCATCGGTCGCACATCGACCTTGTGACCTAACGGATAAGGCATCGGTCTTCAAAACCGGGGATTGCTGGTTCGAGTCCCGCCGAGGGTGGGTTATCCTTCTTTATTATCAAGGGTTTCAGCTACCGTTTTCTTGCTTGAAACAAAGCATATGCGTTTCCTTTTCCCCTATATTCCTTTCGATGGTGTGTTCTACAGTAACCTAAAGTAAAAGGGCTAATAAAAGGAACGCCAGTGCATCGCTCGCACACCGCCCTCATAGCCTAACGGATAAGGCATCGGTCTCCTAAACCGGGGATGGCGGGTTCAAGTCCCGCCAAAGGTGGGATATTCTTTTTCATTAACAAATGGTTTCTGCTACAATTTTCTTGCTTGAAGCAAAGCATATGCGCTTCTTTCCCCCTATATTCCTTTCGATGATGAGTTATACTGCAAACTAGAGTAAAAGCGCTAGTGAAAGGAACGCCAGTGCATCGCTCGCACGTCGCCCTCGTGGCCTAACGGATAAGGCAATGGTCTCCTAAACCGGGCATGGCGGGTTCAAGTCCCGCCGAGGGTGGGTTATTCTTTTTCATTAACTAAGGATTTCTGCTACAATTTTTTTGCTTGAAGCAAACCATATGCCTTTCCTTTTCCCCTATATTCCTTTCGATGGTGTGTTTACAGTAACCTAGAGTAAAAGTGCTATTGAAAGAAACGCCAGCGCATCGCTCGCACATCGCCCTCTTGGTCTAACGAATAAGGCATCGGTCTTCTAAACCAGGGATTGCGTGTTCGAGTCCCGCCGAGGGTGGGTTATGCTTTTTCATTACCAAGGGTTTCTGCTACAGTTTTCTTGCTAGAACCAAAGCACGTGTATTTCCCTTTCTCCTATATTCCTTTCGATGGTGTGTTCTACTGTAACCTAAAGTAAAGTGCGCTAGTGAAAGGAAAGCCATTGCATCGCTCGCACATTGCCCTCGTGGCCTAACGGATAAGGCATCGGTCTTCTAAACCGGGGATGGCGGGTTCGAGTCCCGCCGAGGGTGGGCTACCCTTTTTTATTACCAAGGGTTTCTGCTAAAGTTTTCTTGCTTGAACCAAAGCACGTGTATTTTCCTTTCTCCCTTATTCCTTTCGATCGTGTGTTCTACTGTAACCTAAAGTAAAGTGCGCTAATGAAAGAAACGCCATTGCGTCGCTCGCACTTTGCCTTCTTGGCCTAACGGATAAGGCATCGGTCTTCTAAACTGGGGATTGCGGGTTCGAGTCGTGTCGAGGGTGGGTTATCCTTTTTCAGTAACAAAGGGTTTCTCCCACAGTTTTCTTGCTTGAACCAAAGAATTTGCTTTTCCTTTTCCCCTATATTCCTTTCGATGGTGTGTTTTACTGCAACCTAGAGTAAAAGCGCAAATGAAGGGAATGCCAATGCATCACTCGCACATCGCCCTCGTGGCCTAACGGATAAGGCATCGGTCTCAAAACTGGGGATTGCGGGTTCGAGTCCCGTTATAGGTTGGATATTCTTTTTCATTAACAAAGGGTTTCTTCTACAGTTTTCTTGCTTGAAGCAAAGCATACGCGCTTCTTTCCCCTATATTCCTTTCGATGATGAGTTTTACTGCAACCTAGAGTAAAAGCGCTAATGAAAGGAACGGCAGTGCATCGCTCGGACATGGCCCTCGTGGCCTAACGGATAAGGCATTGGTCTCCTAAACCGGGGATGGCGGGTTCGTGTCCCGCCGAGGGTGGGTTATTCCTTTTCATTAACTAAGGATTTCTGCTACAGTTTCTTGCTTGAAGCAAAGCATATGCCTTTCCTTTTCCCCTATATTCCATTCGATGGTGTGTTCTACAGTAACCTAGAGTAAAAGTGCTAAAGGAAGGAACGCCAGTACATCGCTTGCACATCGCCCTCTTGGCCTAACGAATAAGGCATCGGTCTCCTAAACCGGGAATTGCGTGTTCGAGTCCCGCCGAGGGTGGGTTATCCTTTTAGATTCGGAAGCATCTTATACTCGCGCCTTGTAGTGCGCCGTCCGCGCCGTCCACACCACTTCTCGAACATTCGACAGCTGACGCGCGCGCATGCGCCGTCGCGCCGTCGCCCACCATCTGTGCCGCGCGCACTTCTCCTTCGAGAATATTCGACAGCAGACAGCGCATGCGCCGTCGCGCCGTCGCCATCTGTGCCGCGCGCGCGCTTCTCCTTCGAGAACATTCAACAGCTGACAGTGCATGCGCCGTCGCGCTGTATATATACCCAAGGTCGGCGCTCGCTCACTCAGTTGCCGCTCGTCGGTTGGTTTGTACGGCGTGTCGACGTCCAAGGTCGTGGTGAAATGAATTCCAACGAATCCACAAACACAATGATCGACGTCCCTTCGACCAGCGCCGTCCTTTCGCATACGTGTGTACGTGTTCACTCATTTAACACCCCCTCCTACAACCACGTTAACCAATTTAGCCATCGACCCAAGTAAGTCACAATTTAACACCCCATTTCACAACCACGTTAACCAATTTAGCCATCGACCCAAGTAAGTCGCACTTTAACACCCCGTTAACCAATTATATGCTCCGCATCCTCCTCAGTGTTCCCCCGAGGGAAGCTGCGGGCAATTTTTCGTTACCAAGGGTTACTGCTACAGTTTTCTTGCTTGAACCAAAGCACGTGCATTTCCCTTTCTCCTATATTCCTTTCGATGGTGTGTTCTACTGTAACCTAAAGTAAAGTGCGCTAATGAAAGGAACGCCATTGCATCGCTCGCGCATTGCCCTCGTGGCCTAACGGATAAGGCATCGGTCTTCTAAACCGGGGATTGCGGGTTCGAGTCCCGCCGAGGGTGGGCTACCCTTTTTTATTACCGAGGGTTTCCGCTACATTTTTCTTGCTTGAAACAAAGCATATGCGTTTCCCTTTCTCCTATATTCCTTTGGATAGTGTGTTCTACTGTAACTTAATGGAAAAGCGCCAAGAAGAGGAACGCTAGTGTGCTTGCACTTTGCCTTCGTGGCCTGACGGATAAGGCATCGGTCTTCTAAACCGGGTATTGCGGGTTCGAGTGCCGCCGAGGGTGGGTTATCCTTTTTTATTATCAAGGGTTTCCGCTACAGTATTCTTGCTTGAAGCAAAGCATATGCGCTTCTTTCCCCCTATGTTCCTTTCGATGATGAGTTCTACTGCAACCTAGAGTGAAAGCGCTAATGAAAGGAACGCCAGTGCATCGGTCGCACATCGCCCTCGTGGCCTAACGGATAAGGCAATGGTCTCCTAAACCGGGGTTTGCGGGTTCGATTCCAGCCAAGGGTGGGTTATTCTTTTTCATTAACAAAGGGTTTCTGCTACAGTTTTCTTGTTTGAAGCAAAGCATATGCGTTTCCTTTTCCCCTATATTCCTTTGGATGATGTGTTCTACTGCAACCTAGAGTAAAAGCGCTAATGAAAGGAACGCCAGTGCATCACTCGCACATCGTCTCGTCGCCTAACGGATAAGGAATCGGTCTCTAAACTGGGGATTGCGGGTTCGAGTCCCGTTATGGGTGAGATATTCTTTTTCATTAACAAAGGGTTTCTTCTACAGTTTTCTTGCTTGAAGCAAAGCATATGCGCTTATTTCCCCTATATTCCTTTCGATGATGAGTTCTACAGTAACCTAGAAAAAAAGTGCTATTGAAAGGAACGCCAGTGCATCGCTCGCACATCGCCCTCTTGGTCAAACGAATAAGGCATCGGTCTCCTAAACCGGGGATTGCGTGTTCGAGTTCCGCCGAGGGTGGGTTATCCTTTTTAATACCAAGGGTTTCTGCTACAGTTTTTTTGCTTGAACCCAAGCACGTGTATTTTCCCTTCTCCTTTATTCCTTTCAGTGGTGTGTCCTACTGTAACCTAGAGTAAAGTGCGCTAATGAAAGGAACGCCATTGCGTCGCTCGCACTTTGCCTTCTTGGCCTAACGGATAAGGCATCGGTCTTCTAAACTGGGAATTGCGGGTTCGAGTCCTGCCGAGGGTGGGTTATCCTTTTTCATTATCAAGGTGTTCTGCCATAGTTTTCTTGCTTGAAGCAAAGCATATGCCTTTCCTTTTCCCCTATATTACTTTCGATGGTGCGTTCTACAGTAACCTAGAGTAAAAGTGCTAATGAAAGGAACGCCGGTGCATCGCTCGCACATCGCCCTCTTGGCCTAACGAATAAGGCATCGGTCTTCTAAACCGGGGATTGCGGGTTCGAGTCGTGTCGAGGGTGGGTTATCCTTTTTCAGTAACAAAGGGTTTCTCCCACAGTTTTCTTGCTTGAACCAAAGATTTTGCTTTTCCTTTTCCCCTATATTCCTTTCAATGGTGTGTTTTACTGCATCCTAGAGTAAAAGCGCTTATGAAAGGAATGCCAGTGCATCACTCGCACATCGCCCTTGTTGCCTAACGGATAAGGCATCGGTCTCTAAACTGGGAATTGCGGGTTCGAGTCCCGTTATAGGTCGGATATTCTTTTTCATTAACAAAGGGTTTCTTCCACAGTTTTCTTGCTTGAAGCAAAGCATAAGCGCTTCTTCCCCCATATTCCTTTCGATGATGAGTTCTACTGCAACCTAGAGTAAAAGCGCTAATGAAAGGAACGCCAGTGCATCGCTCGCACATGGCCCTCTTGGCCTAACGGATAAGGCATTGGTCTCCTAAACCGTGCATGGCGGGTTCAAGTCCCGCCGAGGGTGGGTTATTCTTTTTCATTAACTAAGGATTTCTGCTACAATTTTCTTGCTTGAAGCAAACCATATGCCTTTCCTTTTCCCCTATATTCCTTTCGATGGTGTGTTTACAGTAACCTAGAGTAAAAGTGCTATTGAAAGAAACGCCAGTGCATCGCTCGCACATCGCCCTCTTGGTCTAACGAATAAGGCATCGGTCTCCTAAACCAGGGATTGCGTGTTCGAGTCCCGCCGAGGGTGGGTTATGCTTTTTCATTACCAAGGGTTTCTGCTACAGTTTTCTTGCTAGAACCAAAGCACGTGTATTTCCCTTTCTCCCTTATTCCTTTCGATGGTGTGTTCTACTGTAACCTAAAGTAAAGTGCGCTAATGAAAGGAACGCCATTGCGTCGCTCGCACTTTGCCTTCTTGGCCTAACGGATAAGGCATCGGTCTTCTAAACTGGGGATTGCGGGTTCGAGTCCTGCCGAGGGTTAGTTATCCTTTTTCATTATCAAGGTGCTCTGCTACAGTTTTCTTTCTTGAAGCAAAGCATATGCCTTTCCTTTTCCTCTATATTCCTTTCGATGGTGTGCTCTACAGTAACGTAGAAAAAAAGTGCTATTGAAAGGAACGCCAGTGCATCGCTCGCACATCGCCCTCTTGGTCAAACGAATAAGGCATCGGTCTCCTAAACCGGGGATTGCGTGTTCGAGTTCCGCCGAGGGTGGGTTATCCTTTTTAATACCAAGGGTTTCTGCTACAGTTTTTTTGCTTGAACCCAAGCACGTGTATTTTCCCTTCTCCTTTATTCCTTTCGATGGTGTGTCCTACTGTAACCTAGAGTAAAGTGCGCTAATGAAAGGAACGCCATTGCGTCGCTCGCACTTTGCCTTGTTGACCTAACGGATAAGGCATCGGTCTTCTAAACTGGGAATTGCGGGTTCGAGTCCTGCCGAGGGTGGGTTATCCTTTTTCATTATTAAGGTGTTCTGTCATAGTTTTCTTGCTTGAAGCAAAGCATATGCCTTTCCTTTTCCCCTATATTCCTTTCGATGGTGTGTTCTACAGTAACCTAGAGTAAAAGTGCTAATGAAAGGAACGCCGGTGCATCGCTCGCACATCGCCCTCTTGGCTTAACGAATAAGGCATCGGTCTTCTAAACCGGGGATTGCGGGTTCGAGTCGTGTCGAGGGTGGGTTATCCTTTTTCAGTAACAAAGGGTTTCTCCCACAGTTTTCTTGCTTGAACCAAAGAATTTGCTTTTCCTTTTCCCCTATATTCCTTTCAATGGTGTGTTTTACTGCATCCTAGAGTAAAAGCGCTTATGAAAGGAATGCCAGTGCATCACTCGCACATCGCCCTTGTTGCCTAACGGATAAGGCATCGGTCTCTAAACTGGGAATTGCGGGTTCGAGTCCCGTTATAGGTTGGATATTCTTTTTCATTAACAAAGGGTTTCTTCCACAGTTTTCTTGCTTGAAGCAAAGCATAAGCGATTCTTCCCCCATATTCCTTTCGATGATGAGTTTTACTGCAACCAAGAGTAAAAGCGCTAATGAAAAGAACGGCAGTGCATCGCTCGGACATGGCCCTCGTGGCCTAACGGATAAGGCATTGGTCTCCTAAACCGGGGATGGCGGGTTCGTGTCCTGCCGAGGGTGGGTTATTCTTTTTCATTAACTAAGGATTTCTGCTACAGTTTCTTGCTTGAAGCAAAGCATATGCCTTTCCTTTTCCCCTATATTCCATTCGATGGTGTGTTCTACAGTAACCTAGAGTAAAAGTGCTAATGGAAGGAACGCCAGTACATCGCTTGCACATCGCCCTCTTGGTCTAACAGATAAGGTATCGGTCTCCTAAACCGGGGATTGCGTCTTCGAGTCCCGCCGAGGGTAGGTTATCCTTTTTCGTTACCAAGGGTTTCTGCTACAGTTTTCTTGCTTGAACCAAAGCACGTGCACTTCCCTTTCTCCTATATTCCTTTCGATCGTGTGTTCTACTGTAACCTAAAGTGCGCTAATGAAAGGAACGCCATTGCATCGCTCGCACATTGCCCTCGTGGCCTAACGGATAAGGCATCGGTCTTCTAAACCGGGGATTGCGGGTTCGAGTCCCGCCGAGAGTGGGCTACCCTTTTTTTATTACCAAGGGTTTCTGCTACATTTTTCTTGCTTGAAACAAAGCATATGCGTTTCCCTTTCTCCTATATTCCTTTGGATAGTGTGTTCTACTGTAACCTAATGTAAAAGCTCCAAGGAAAGGAACGCTAGTGTGCTTGCAGTTTGCCTTCGTGGCCTGACGGATAAGGCATCGGTCTTCTAAACCGGGTATTGCGGGTTCGAGTGCCGCCGAGGGTGGGTTATCCTTTTTTATTATCAAGGGTTTCTGCTACAGTATTCTTGCTTGAAGCAAAGCATATGCGCTTCTTTCCCTCTATATTCCTTTCGATGATAAGTTCTACTGCAACCTAGAGTGAAAGCGCTAATGAAAGGAACGCCAGTGCATGGCTCGCACATCGCCCTCGTGGCCTAACGGATAAGGCACCGGTCTCGTAAACCGGGGATTGCGGGTTTGAGTCCCGCCAAAGGTGGGATATCCTTTTTCATTAACAAAGGGTTTCCCCCACAGTTTTCTTGCTGAACCAAAGCATAGGCATTTCCTTTTCCCCTATATTCCTTTCGATGGTGTGTTTTACTGTAACCTAGAGTAAAAGCGCTAATGAAAGGAACAGCAGTGCATCGGCCGCACATCGACCTCGTGGCCTAACGGATAAGGCTACGGTCTTCAAAACCGGGGATTGCGGGTTCGAGTCCCGCCGAGGGTGGGTTATCCTTCTTTATTATCAAGGGTTTCAGCTACCGTTTTCTTGCTTGAAACAAAGCATATGCGTTTCCTTTTCCCCTATATTCCTTTCAATGGTGTGTTCTAGAGTAACCTAGGTAAAAGGGCTAATAAAAGAAACGCCAGTGCATCGCTCGCACATCGCCCTCACAGCCAAAATGAATAAGGCATCGGTCTCCTAAACCGGGGATTTCGGGTTCGTGTCCCGCCAAGGGTGGGTTATTCTTTTTCATTAACAAAGGGTTTCTGCTACAGTTTTCTTGTTTGAACTAATACATGTGCATTTCCCTTTCGCCCTTATTCCTTTCGATGGTGTGTTCTACTGTAACCTAAAGTAAAGTGCGCTAATGAAAGGAACGCCATTGCATCGCTCGCACATCGCCCTCGAGGCCTAACGAATAAGGCATCGGTCTTTTAAACGGGGGATCGCGGGTTCGAGTCCCGCCAAGGTGGGATATTCTTTTAGATGCGGAAGCATCTTATACTCGCGCCTTGTAGTGCGCCGTCCGCGCCGTCCACACCGCTTCTCGAACATTCGACAGCTGACGCGCGCGCATGCGCCGTCGCGCCGTCGCCCACCATCTGTGCCGCGCGCGCTTCTCCTTCGAGAACATTCGACAGCTGACAGCGCATGCGCCGTCGCGCCGTCGCCATCTGTGCCGCGCGCGCGCTTCTCCTTCGAGAACATTCAACAGCTGACAGTCCATGCGCCGTCGCGCTGTATATATACCCAAGGTCGGCGCTCGCTCGCTCAGTTGCCGCTCGTCGGTTGGTTTGTACGGCGCGTCGACGTCCAAGGTCGTGGTGAAATGAATTCCAACGAATCCACAAACACAATGATCGACGTCCCTTCGACCAGCGCCGTCCTTTCGCATACGTGTGTACGTGTTCACTCATTTAACACCCCCTCCTACAACCACGTTAACCAATTTAGCCATTGACCCAAGTAAGTCGCAATTTAACACCCCATTTCACAACCACGTTAACCAATTTAGCCATCGACCCAAGTAAGTCGCACTTTAACACCCCGTTAACCAATTATATGCTCCGCATCCTCCTCAGTGTTCCCCCGAGGGAAGCTGCGGGCAATTTTTTTTATTAACAAAGGGTTTGTGCTATAGTTTTCTTGCTTGAACAAAGCATATGCGTTTCCTTTTCCCCTATATTCCTTTCGATGGTGTGTTCTACTTCAACCTATGTAAATGCGCTAATGAAAGGAACGCCAGTGTATCGCTCGCACATCGACCTCGTGGTCTAACCGATAAGGCTTCGGTCTTCTAAACCGGGGATTCCGGGTTCGAGTCCCGCCGAAAGTGGGTTATCCTTTTCAATAACAAAGGGTTTCCCCCACAGTTTTCTTGCTGAACCAAAGCATAGGCATTTCCTTTTCCCTTATATTCCTTTCGATGGTGTGTTTTACTGTAACCTAGAGTAAAAGCGCTAATGAAAGGAACGGCAGTGCATCGGTCGCACATCGACCTCGTGACCTAACGGATAAGGCATCGGTCTTCAAAACCGGGGATTGCGGGTTCGAGTCCCGCCGAGGGTGGGTTATCCTTCTTTATTATCAAGGGTTTCAGCTACCGTTTTCTTGCTTGAAACAAAGCATATGCGTTTCCTTTTCCCCTATATTCCTTTCGATGGTGTGTTCTACAGTAACCTAGAGTAAAAGGGCTAATAAAAGGAACGCCAGTGCATCGCTCGCACATCGCCCTCATAGCCTAACGGATAAGGCATCGGTCTCCTAAACCGGGGATTGCGGGTTCGAGTCCCGCCAAAGGTGGGATATTCTTTTTCATTAACAAACGGTTTCTGCTACAATTTTCTTGCTTGAAGCAAAGCATATGCGCTTCTTTCCCCCTATATTCCTTTCGATGATGAGTTATACTTCAACCTAGAGTAAACGCGCTAGTGAAAGGAACGCCAGTGCATCGCTCGCACATCGCCCTCGTGGCCTAACGGATAAGGCATCGATCTCCTAAACCCGGGATGGCGGGTTCAAGTCCCCTTATAGGTGGGATATTCTTTTTCATTACCAAAGGGTTTCTTCTACAGTTTTCTTGCTTGAAGCAAAGCATATGCGCTTCTTTCCCCCTATATTCCTTTCGATGATGAGTTCTACTGCAACCTAGAGTAAAAGCGCTAATGAAACGAACGCCAGTGCATCGCTCGCACATCGCCCTCGTGGCCTAACGGATAAGGCAATGGTCTCCTAAACCGGGGATGGCGGGTTCGATTCCCGCCAAGGGTGGGTTATTCTTTTTCATTAACAAAGGGTTTCTGCTACAGTTTTCTTGTTTGAACCAAAGCATGTGCATTTTCTTTTCCCTTATATTCCTTTCGATGGTGTGTTTTACCTTAACCTAGAGTAAACGCGCTAATCAAAAGAACGCTAGTGCATCGCTCGCACATCGCCCTCGTGGCCTAAGGGATAAGGCATCGGTCTCCTAAACCGGCGATTGCGGGTTTGAGTCCCGCCGGGGTTGGTTGTCCCTTATCCTTATCAAGGGTTTCTGCTACAGTTTTCTTGCTTGAAGCAAATTATATGCGATTCTTTTCCCCTATATTCCTTTCGATGTTATGTTTTACTGTAACCTAGAGTAAACGCGCTAATGGAAGGAACGCCAGTGCATCACTCGCACATCGCCTTCGTGGCCTAACGGATAAGGCATCGGTCTCCTAAACCGGGGATTGCGGGTTCGAGCCCTGCCGAGGGTGGGTTATCCCTTTTCATTACCAAGGGTTTCTGCTAAAGTTTTCTTGCTTGAAGCAAAGCATATGCGTTTCCTTTTCCCTTATATTTCTTTCGATGGTGGGTTTTACTGTAACCTAGAGTAAACCCGCTAATGAAAGGAACGCCAGTGCATCACTCGCACATCGCCTTCGTGGCCTAACGGATAAGGCATCGGCCTTCTAAACCGGGGATTATGGGTTCGAGTCCTGTCGAGGGTGGTTTATCCTTTTACAGTAAGAAAGGGTTTGTGCTATAGTTTTTTTGCTTGAAGCAAAGCATATGCGTTTCCTTCTCCCCTATATTCCTTTCGATGGTGTGTTCTACTTCAACCTATAGTAATCGCGCTAATGAAAGGAACGCCAGTGTATCGCTCGCACATCGACCTCGTGGTCTAACCGATAAGGCTTCAGTCTTCTAAACCGGGGATTCCGGGTTCGAGTCCCGCCGAAAGTGGGTTATCCTTTTTAATTAACAAAGGGTTTCTCCCACAGTTTTCTTGCTGAACGAAAGCATAGGCATTTCCTTTTCCCCTATATTCCTTTCGATGGTGTGTTTTACTGTAACCTAGAGTAAAAGCGCTAATGAAAGCAGCGCCAGTGCATCGCTCGCGCATCGCCTTCGTGGCCAAACGGATAAGGCATCGGTCTCCTAAACCGGGGATTGCGGGTTTGAGACCAACCGAGGGTAGGCTATTTTTTTCATTCACAGAAAAGGTTTCTGCTACAGTTTTCTTGCTTGAAGCAAAGCATATGCCTTTCCTTTTCCCCTATATTACTTTCGATGGTGCGTTCTACAGTAACCTAGAGTAAAAGTGCTAATGAAAGGAACGCCGGTGCATCGCTCGCACATCGCCCTCTTGGCCTAACGAATAAGGCATCGGTCTTCTAAACCGGGGATTGCGGGTTCGAGTCGTGTCGAGGGTGGGTTATCCTTTTTCAGTAACAAAGGGTTTCTCCCACAGTTTTCTTGCTTGAACCAAAGATTTTGCTTTTCCTTTTCCCCTATATTCCTTTCAATGGTGTGTTTTACTGCATCCTAGAGTAAAAGCGCTTATGAAAGGAATGCCAGTGCATCACTCGCACATCGCCCTTGTTGCCTAACGGATAAGGCATCGGTCTCTAAACTGGGAATTGCGGGTTCGAGTCCCGTTATAGGTCGGATATTCTTTTTCATTAACAAAGGGTTTCTTCCAGAGTTTTCTTGCTTGAAGCAAAGCATAAGCGCTTCTTCCCCCATATTCCTTTCGATGATGAGTTCTACTGCAACCTAGAGTAAAAGCGCTAATGAAAGGAACGCCAGTGCATCGCTCGCACATGGCCCTCTTGGCCTAACGGATAAGGCATTGGTCTCCTAAACCGTGCATGGCGGGTTCAAGTCCCGCCGAGGGTGGGTTATTCTTTTTCATTAACTAAGGATTTCTGCTACAATTTTCTTGCTTGAAGCAAACCATATGCCTTTCCTTTTCCCCTATATTCCTTTCGATGGTGTGTTTACAGTAACCTAGAGTAAAAGTGCTATTGAAAGAAACGCCAGTGCATCGCTCGCACATCGCCCTCTTGGTCTAACGAATAAGGCATCGGTCTCCTAAACCAGGGATTGCGTGTTCGAGTCCCGCCGAGGGTGGGTTATGCTTTTTCATTACCAAGGGTTTCTGCTACAGTTTTCTTGCTAGAACCAAAGCACGTGTATTTCCCTTTCTCCCTTATTCCTTTCGATGGTGTGTTCTACTGTAACCTAAAGTAAAGTGCGCTAATGAAAGGAACGCCATTGCGTCGCTCGCACTTTGCCTTCTTGGCCTAACGGATAAGGCATCGGTCTTCTAAACTGGGGATTGCGGGTTCGAGTCCTGCCGAGGGTTAGTTATCCTTTTTCATTATCAAGGTGCTCTGCTACAGTTTTCTTTCTTGAAGCAAAGCATATGCCTTTCTTTTCCTCTATATTCCTTTCGATGGTGTGCTCTACAGTAACGTAGAAAAAAAGTGCTATTGAAAGGAACGCCAGTGCATCGCTCGCACATCGCCCTCTTGGTCA